>JAODXP020000028.1:4761566-5049066 GCA_027497455.2 Sardinella longiceps
TGTGCTCCCCGAGATCGAGAGAGGCCCTCCCTTTTCCATCTGGAAATTTCAACTGGGTCGTCTCTGCAGAACAAACACCGCCTGCCGCAACTTACATAACGCAGCCGGGGCCTAGAAACGAATCTTGGGAGGCCGAAGTGCACCCCCACCACCCCACACCCCGACTCCCCCAAACACACACATACACATGCACACACACACACACACACACACACACACACACACACACACACACATACACACACACACACACACCAAACCTCGCTCCCTACAGGGGGATTGCAGGGCAAAGCGCAGGGGTGGGTGGATGGTGGGGAGCCGAGGCAAAAGCCTCCATGTCTGCCTCTCCCTAATTTCACCCCGGCCACAGAGCATAAATAAACTCGGCCTTGGCTTTTTGAGGAGCTCCGCCTGCAACTACAGAAAGACGCAGCAGTGAAGCTCGGCGAGGAAAAAAAAGACACTCCAAACTCTTAAGAAACGCGAGGTAGAATGCCGAAGCTTGCTGCAATCCATGAGTGCTCGGTTTAAAACACAAATAATACTCTCAGAGATCCATAAATCAACGAATAAAAGAAGTACTTGGAGTACAGTATGTTTTTTGCTCATTGAAAACAAGTTGAGAATAGCTATAATACACACAAGTCCTCACTAAAAACAGCAAAATGAGAGAGTCAAATCTTTCAAATGCACTCCAAAGAGAATTGAAATGATGATTGTATTTTTTACGTACATAGCAAATGTCAGCCTGCAAAAATTTGCTAGTAAAAAAAAACATGGGACAACAGACAATGTGAGAGTGAGAGTTGTGTTAAAAAAAAAAAAAGTATGTTTGCTCATCTTATCAGCATCTGTTCTTTGTGTACAGATGTTTCACGCTCGCTGCTCCTTAGCTCAGTTCTCACATTTACAAAGCCCACGCTCGCCCCTATTACTCTGGCAAGTGAGTCTTTAACAGCCTCACATTAAGCTCCATAATGGGAAAGCCGAGACCCGGAGACGCCAATTTGTCTTGCTGTCAAGTTTACTATGAATTAAAAACAGGAAATCATTTCGGCGTGATTTCTGTGTGGGATAGTGATGATTTTGTGCAGGTCTTTTAAGAGCCCACGTCACTTGCGGCTACGACACACTACACAGCGTGAATTCAGCACATATAAAACAAAAATGTCTTAACATCATTAGTAGGGACTAAAAATAGCTGTTTACTGTCAATAAAGTGAGCCTACGTGTAAAACATTTGAAATGACCTTTACAAAAGGCTTCTTCTGTGTTGCCTTGGAGGACATTCATCGCAAAAACTCTTTGGGTTATCGTTGACTGAAACAGGAAAATTCACTCCAAGACATGTGAGGGAGGCATCCTGTCTAAGGTCATTAAGAATGTTCCACCGTCAACAAATAAGAAATAGAATAAAGGTAAAGAAAACATTCGTTTTGATTCCCCACACAACAGCTAAACATAAAAACACTGCAAGGATAGGAGTGCCGCAGTGGATGTTTGTGTATTTGTGAATCCACTTTCAACTGACCAAAACTGTCAGTGGGGATTGTGGTTCAGAGATTATATGTGTATTCCCACTACTCCTTGCTTCACAACCAAAAACTCATACCATTTCCACAGTAAAAATGTCAAGAGTCAACTGTAAAAGTTTCCTCAAAAGTCATGAGAACTGTTTGCATTTGTGCATGCTATCAGTGACCCACTGGATGTTAGCCCTGGACTTTGCCTTATCAGTAAGCAAATTATTTACTCTTAATATTGGTATTGATTTAAACATTATTTGACCAGACAGAGGATACATCGTGAGTTTGCATAGTGGCTGACTCCCACTGCCTGCCCTATGAACTACCTTTAACTCCAGCACATTTTGCAACATTTCCACTAATATAGGCAAAGATCATGAAATACTAACCGCTTGAATCCTCTCTGATATAGGTTCCTGAAAATAGTGACATCATAATCATCCATATACGAAATTGGTGACATCACAAATGTACAAAAAATTAATAGCAGAGTTTCAGTGACGTGATAAGGGGAGCACGAACAATTCGAACTGATGGGCATTAAGTGGAGGCAAGCATAACAACAGCAATGGAGGGCACAGAGAAAAGTGCATATTGTAGTGGTTTGGAGCAGGTCGAGGCTGTGGGCATTACGAACTAAGTCATTTCTCACCTTTATGGGCGATTTCCTTAGGTACTCGATAGTAAACCTTTCCCTTCTCTCGGTTAGAAAGTTTATAACATCCAAAAACGGCACAAGTCTCATCTATACGGACGTACAAATTATTTCAGAAAACTTGCAATACAAAAAACTATCGTCTGAATGTAAATAATAAGCCAAGTCAGCTTTGAAAGGATGTCTAATTGTTAAAATTTTTATCCCATTCAGCCATAATAAGTCTATGGGGGGGGCTTGTAATTTGCATAAAGTGGATGATGACACACATAAAACTACTATGCTATTTGTTATTTTCTGTTCTGTAACAGGCTAAAATGAATCATTCAGACTTGTTTTGTACAGTTTTTGGAAGGCTATTTCAGATGTCACATCCATAACATCATGTCCATAACCCCAGTTTTCCCCAAAATAACCCCAATCAAAACCAACCTATTTTGCATTTACATTTTTCTGTGTTCACCGACTTGTCCTGTTTGGTACAGCATGGATACAATCATATTTATGTTTCTCTGAAAATTTCACAGACTTAGTAAAACCTGAATCTAAAACCTAAATCTCCTTACCATTTTTTTTGTCACGTCCTTGACGCAAATGGAAAGGCTCCTATTCTGATGATGTACACTAAATCATGATATGATTTTTTTTGTCTGTATTCAGAGTTTGCATAATAAATAGAATAGAGGTAAAATTAATCTCTCTCCTGAAAATTGTGAAATATTGCAAGGCTTGCAGAGGTTATGTGGCATTTTGTTCATCAATAATGCATGCGAATGTCACGTCCATAACGCTGGAATTATATTAATGGAATTATATTAATATATATTTTTAAAAAATCTCAATATACCTCCAATTATATTCTGCCTCTTCCACATTTACTAAATAGCTAGTTATATAAAACTATTTTTTCATTTCATTTTTGTTCATAATGTTGAGAATATATCAAAATATCAATTGAGGGATATTTACAATAGAAACAATGACCTGTTCCCATACTAGCCTGCATTCACCTCATAATTACATACATGCCTATGGCCACCCCTTCTGTCAGGCTGTGAACAAACTGGTGTGGTGCTTACAGCTGCCTCGTGTGGCATGTATGTATGTATGTATGTACAGTATCATCTGTACTGCAATGTATGTCAGCCAAGGAGACAGAGACGTGCAGGGCAAATATCTCAGTACCTCTGTTGGGGGTGTCAGCCTCCAGAAGCCTGGAGAAGCTGGGCAGTGCTGCTGTCGCTCTTGCTGGGCCGAGGCAGGAGAGGAGCAGGCCAAGCAGGAGGAGCGACCCGGAGGAGGCGTCCATGTCTGGAGCAGGCGTCCAGGAGTGAGGCCTCTCGTATCTGAGGAGGACAGGAGAGAAAGATTCATTAGGGGTGAGAATGCCACGCCACGTGACATTTCCCTGTGAAATACTGAACCCATACAGTACACCCAACACCAAACCCTTCTGACACACACACACACACACACACACACACACACACACACACACACACACACACACACATACAAACACACTGCCTTTTGCGCAATATCCCCCCCACCCCCATACAAACTTAATCTGTGTGTGCAAACTGTGACAGCATTTATTTTCAGCAGTTCGGAGTGACACCCTATACAAGACTGCCCCTTAACACCAAGTCTCTCTGCTTATGAATCTTTTGTAACTACTATGTTGTAACTACCATAGTGTCAAAAACATATCTCATTATACTTTCAGGTTGTTAAGAACCAGTATAGATATAGGTCATCTCTATGTAATACATATTCTAACATATTTTGATTATTACTGATAACACATTATGAACGCAACATGAATTCAAGAACACATCATCTGATGCCAACATACTTTGGGTCAAAAAATAATGCCCATATTGTCAAAAGGCTGATTTTTTGTCACAACATCTATACCCAACAGCTAAACATTCCTTCCGGCCTGTCACATGATGAGTTTAATAAACACGAGCAACAGAACTTTTGTGGGAAGACCTTTTCTTTCTTTTTTTTTTTCTTTTTTTTTTTTATCGAGCCTTGTCTTTGCTATTTCCTGACTTTAATTTCCCATTTCCTGTTTCTCCATGGTCCAATCTGAACAAATGAATTTTAACCAACAAAATAAATAAATTATTATAAAAAGAAAATGAATGTACGTAAATTAACCATGAAGAACTTTCTGGGGATAAAAATGGATGGAAACATGTAATATCCGTTCAGTGAAATGAGAAATCCGGCGTGAATCAGGTCATCACCCTGCTGTTTTAGTGCTAAGCAACAGAAACTGAAAGTGAGTTTTATGCGCACAATTCTGTTACATTAGCTATTTTGTGCATGCTGTTTTAAATTTTCTTATTCTTTTTCCTTCCTGACAGCACTTTTTGACCTCAAAGAACAGGGGCTATGGATTGATTCACACAGAATTAAAGTCTCCTTTGTTTCCTCAGACGAGGCGTGACAAAGTATGGGGCTTAGCAGTGACTTGACCCATCTGTGGTATTGACTGAGAAGTGTGTTGCTATTTTACAGACATTGCAGGAGCCGGTCTGGGATAAGCTACGTTATGAGGGCTTGGACGGACCTGGCATACCTGTCTCTGTGCCCTTTTCATTCTTCCTGTCTCCTCTACCACAGCCAGCTGCCACAATGACACTGAATCATGGTGGCCGTCCATTGCCACAAAACGTGAGACCTCAAACAGGCTTGCACTATATCAAGCAAGGACAAATGCTAAATATATCTGGCCTATCTTTACACATTCTTGACCAAAGCCAAGAGTTGTCTAGTTAGCTTCGGAAAAGACACCACCGTAAAAAAAGGCATTGAAAAAGACCATGTATTGAACTTAAGCTCTAATACTTTATTTTGTATTGTTTTGTACTGTGCATAATTGTGGCATTAGTAGGAAGTATAACATCTGTTTGAAGCTGACTAATGTGTTTGCCTAGCTGTTTAGACATATCCTATCAGAAGGGTAGCAACACAATTCATTTCATGGGTTGAGTTTTAGATATTTACCCACATAATCATGTGGGATACATCATGATTTTTTCTTTGATTAAGGTAGGGTGTTGCAGACCAATGTTCTAAAATCTGGTCTGGCAGTGATTTTGGAAGTGAGCAACATCAGAGGTATTTGTACAGGAAGAGACCAATCTCCATTGAAATGCTTTGGGGAAATGAAGATGGCTAGATATTTGTACTGCCATTCTGACCAAGGAATTTACAAGTACCATAGAAACCAAATAGTACCAAGATTTTTGCATTGTATTTTTAAATAGAATACAGTTATGTACAAAGACTATGAAAAAAACTAGATGAGGTAGGTCAAGGAGAGCTCATCTAAGTGTTTAGAGGTCCAAATCTCCATTGGTATCAACTAAACTTCAACATGCCTTCAGATCCTTGTGACCTTGACATGGTATCAAGTCTTGAAGCCCTTATACTGTCTAAGTCTATTGACTCACTACCTGAATCCTCTTAAGATCTTTAAATGTCTTAACAATCGCAGTGTAACAACTGCAGTCCATCTGAACTTAACACTGCCTGTTCTTCTAGACTCAACTGCCATTTCATTTTCGAACAGAACACATGGCAGATGTGAAATGGCCAACTCTGTTGTTTTCCCAGCCACTAAAACTGAAAGTGCAGTGCAGTGTACTAATTTTGACAGACTGATAAATGACAAGGATACAAATGAATTTCTATCACAACATTGGACAAATAGGGCTTTCTTTAGTGAAGTGAAGCTTATTTTTGAAAAACTACCACAAAATGTGTGAGTGTAAGTGTGTGTGTGTGTGTGTGGGGGGGGGGGGGGGGCTTTCAAACACTGCATGAACTATATAATATCTTAACTCCTGTCCTGCTTGAAGCCTTATGGCTCCCCTGTCATGTCTACTGCATGGGTGAACTGGTTCAACAGCTGTCACAAAGCAGACGTGAGAGCACTTAATCCTCTCTCTGTTCTCCTCACCATGCTCTTGACCCTGTTCAGTCCAGCAGTCCAGCCGCCAGCACCCTCTCCAGAATGCTCGGGCCATTCCTTACAGTGCAATGACTTTATCGAGAAGACCTCATGCTTGCATGGTTATGCAAGGCCCAGGGCTGCCATCCTCAGTAGTATTGCCCCGGCAATACTACTTTTCAATCTGGTATTGCCTGGCAATACTACTTGTACTTTTTAGTGCAACATCAAGTTTCAAATTTCACATGAAGTGCTAAAGTAATAGGATAATTAAAACATATATATATGATAACCTGTTAAAATGCAGTAGAACACAGGAAAACTACTAGGAAAACATCGAACTAGTCCTAAATTTCCTGGGGAGTACCCCCAGACTGAAATGGTGCGATGATTAATGGTGTTTTGCGCCAAAATGCCATTTCGTCCTCACCACAATAGTGTTGCCTAGTTATTGCTTTTCGCTCCAATATTGCATCAGGATACTCAAAAGAGTCTTGTCTACCAGTTTAAATCCTGGTGTAGCATGGAATATCCCTACTCAAAAGAGTCTTGTCTACCAGTTGTGTTGTCGGGACATATGCCACGATAATGACCACCTCATAGAACGTTATCCTGCTTATTACATGGCTACCTACTGTAGATATTATTAACATGCGATGAAGCTATATTCTGTTAAGTTACAGATCAGCTGATTGATTTAGGCAACATTTTGTTTTCTTTTTGCTTGACAGCAGTCTGTTATACAAAGCAACGGTCCATTATTATGAAATATCAGACCGTTAAACGTTGGGAAGTCCCATTGAAGCGAATGGAGCATTCTACAGCATGTCGAATGCCGTGTAATAAGAGTGGGTAATCCATGCATTACGGACTATTCTTTGGTTAAAGGAGAAATCCATCAATCAAATCCACCCATAGCCCTGTTGTTCCATGTCAGCATGTGCTGTCTGTAGGTAAAAGAACCAGAAAATTTTGATACAACTTAGTCAGAATAACAAAGCGGCAGCTGACACTAATTGAATTGGGCACAGGAAAATTAAACTGAAAGTAAAATACTGTGCCCCATTAACTTAAATTCTAACTGCCAGGTCACTACTCAGTCAATGTTATGTCAAATATTCATGTTCTTTTTCCTACTGAGAGCACTTGGTGCCCTGGAATATTACAGCTATAAATTGATTCACACCAGATTTCTCCTTTAAAGGGACACCATGCAACGTCACAAAGTCACTTTCCATGATTAAATGCTTCATTACGGGGTGACCGATTAGCCTGACATAGCCTGCCCATAATACTGCTGTTCATACGAATTCGCGGTCTGGAGTTTCTTTAACCAGACACGATTTTAGGTGCTGTGGGGAGGGCATTCACTTCTGGTTTGAAACGATTGAACCGCTCATCTTATTGGCCGGTAGTCTCTCTACCGATGTAAACCCGCCCATGAAGACCATCCCCAGACCATGGATACGGATGAACATTCATATTATGGGCGGGCTATGTCAGGCTAGTGACCAATGGTTTTGCTCTATTTACACAATGGGAGGACTAGGAAATTAAGATGAATTCATTGAAATAATTTTAAGAGAAGCTTTGGATTACAGGGAACTGACAACGCTACACTACCCAAAACTCTACATGCTACATGCATGTTTTTATACAGCTTGCTTCTTACACAAATGCATGTGTTCAGACATAAACAAAAAAACAAAATGCCCAGGTGCTCAATTCTCAGCATAGCCAATCTTACAATAACATACTTTTGGAAGTGAATGACAAAGTTTCAAATTCAATAAGACATTTCAAGTCATTTCAGTTCATTGACTTGAAATGAACAAATGTTGTTTAATGAAAATAGCTTCAAGAATTGAGCCTAGCTCTTTATTTTCCCTTCATCTGTAATGGGCAAAGGGTGAAAACCACTTAGCGCCATCAAACCCTCTCAGCCTTCCTTTCCTGTTCACTTTTAAATGAGGGGAAACCGACAGAAAAAAAAGGCCAACAAAAATGCACAGCTGGAGAAGTTACCCTAACAAGTAAACTAACCTCTTTCTCTTCTCAATGTCTGACACCACTTGAAAAAAGAAATTAATAGAGAGAGAGAGAGAGAGAGAGAGAGAGAGAGGAAGCTCAATAGACTTTCCCACGAGCACCTCTCATTAGAGCAATTTGGCTCTTGTCATCTGGCTGAGTGGGGTGGGGGTGTCCCACCACCGTGGTGAAACCCTGCTGGCTGTCCCCCCGTCCGTCCGTCCGTCCCCCTCCCCTCCCCCCTCTTCCTGTTGCACTGAGCTGATGCTGTTCAGAGTCTCGTCCACGCAGACAGAGAGAGAGAGAGAGAGAGAGAGAGAGAGAGAGAGAGAGAGAGAGAGAGAGAGAGAGAGAAAAAGAAAAGAAAGGAAGAGAGAGGCCAAAAGAGGGGCAGCAGCATGGCTAAAACATCCACACACACAGGGCATGTTTGTTTAAACTCCTCTTTTTTTTCGGGGCGTACATGCATGTCTGTGTGTGTGTGTGTGTGTGTGTGTGTGTGTGTGGGACAGGGGTGGGGGGATGGAAACTCCCCTAGAATCTCATTGGTCAACATAGGGTTTCCCGCGTAGGCTCCCTTGAAGGACAGAGGCTCTTTTTGCCCTGCCATGCTGTTTGCCACAGTGGGGGAGAGAGAGAGAGAGAGAGGGAGAGAGGGAGAGAGAGAGAGAGAGAGATGGTGGTAGGGAAGCGAAAAAAGGAAAAAGGAGGGCAGAATGAGAGAAAAAGAGGGCTGTGGACTTGCACAAGCTCTTTAAAAAAAAGAAAAGAAAAAGAAAACATGATGAAATATCTTACTTTTTACTTCTTCACAGTACCAAGTAATGGCACTGCTTTTGAATTGAATAACTTTCACACACATTTTCATGATAGTGCTGCAGAAATTCAACATGATAACAGGCGATTTAAAGCAGAAAAAATAACATAGGCTGCACACAAAACAACACTGACAAAATAAGCAAACAGGACACTTGCATTACAGAAGCAGACATTCAGACAAACAGACATACAGTCTCCTCATATAATTTTTTCACATCAGCCATTATGCGTCTAGTCCAATCAGGTCCTTTCACCTTATTCTGCTCTTTTATTTGTTCCACATCAGCCATAACAATCCATGTTCTCACCATCAGCTATGGCAATCCATGAAAACAGCATAAAATATAACTGGTGCATGGATAATTTCAAGTTCTTCAACTTCAACTGAATACCATGCAACTATCAGCATCAAATGCTGAAGTTGTTCCAAAT
Organism: Sardinella longiceps; assembly: GCA_027497455.2. NCBI lineage: Eukaryota > Metazoa > Chordata > Actinopteri > Clupeiformes > Clupeidae > Sardinella > Sardinella longiceps. Next base: position 4,770,994 of record JAODXP020000028.1, read on the forward strand.
AGCATAAGGGAAAAACAAGAAACATCAAACATTTTTTATGATACTATAATAGTATCAATACATAAACAAAGCAATTGCATTTCTGCCTTCCTCTAATCCTAATAACACAGAATGCACTGCAGCAGAGTAATGTGTGTGTGTGTGTGTGTGTGTTTGTGTGGATGTGTGTGTGAGAGAGTGTGTGTGTGTGTGTGTGTGTGTGTGTGTGTGTGTGTGTGTGTGAGAGAGAGAGAGAGAGAGAGAGAGAGAGATGTGAGTGTGTGTGTGTGTGTGTGTGTATGTGTGTGTGTGTGTGTGTGTGTGTGTGTGTGTGTGTGTTACTGACAACCTGCCAGTGCCAAGTAACTGCAGCCACTGCTGGCAGCAGCGCAAGCAAGACTCTCATCCACCTGGAACAGTCTATCAGCCTCCACTGGCCAGCGCCGGAATAGGCTGGGCCTTTCTGCTAGCTATAGCCCGTGCCAGACGACCACGGGAGAGCTGCTCGCTGTTCCCAACCCTTTTCCCAGAGACCATGACGGAGGCCAGGAGGAGGAGCAGTCCTCCCTCCCTTGCTCTCCAAACAACCAGAGCGCACTAGCAGTGCGGAGCCTGCCAATCCCTGCCAACATTCTGTGCCTTTCACCTCTATCCTAGCTCTTAGCTCCTGTTAGCGCTGTCTAACTTGGTAGCGTAATGTCAATTATATCATCATTACTATCCTCATGGTTGCACCAGGCTGATCATTTTACACCAGCTCTGGGCAGATTAGTCCTGCCAGCCGTGTCCTGTGCTGTCCATACTGGACGTGAGGTGAGAGGGGACGTGAGCACAAGCAGTCACTGGGGGACTGGAACATAGACAATGTGCAGGAGTGTGAACTAAGCAATGCAAGAGTCAGACAGTTACTGTAAAGATAAAGGTTAAAAAAAGAAAAGAAAAAAAGGTAATGAACTGCAAGACTGCACACAAATTAATGTTAAAAGCTCTTTTAAAAAGCTATTCTAATATTCAGATGAGATCTTGTGGAGTGCTCAAAGAAGTACTGTGGGTACGTTTATTCAGGCATATGAGAGAAAGAACTCGTTTGGAAAGAGCTCGGTCCATCAACCATTGTTATGGAGTGACAGGTTATTAAGGCACCCATAGATACAGATAATTCTTTCTAATATGACACAAGGAAAAGAAAAAAAAAAACATTGGATCTCTCAGCGCCACCGGCAAAATGTACAGTACTTGCTTTATTAGTGATTGCCAGAAGAGAGAAGGATTGAGAGAGAGGCTTGACAGATACAGAAAGAGAGAGAGGGAGAGAGGAGAGAGAGAGAGAGAGAGAGAGAGAGAGAGAGAGATGTTGAGCTGAACCCCACTGAGTTTCATTGCTTTGTGATGGCACACTATCCAGGCCCCCGATCATTTCTCCTGCTCGCATTTCACTGGTAGAGTGGAAAACTCAGCTCAGCAAAACGCCGCTGAGAAAGAAGATCTGGCCAAACTTCCACATGCTTCCCCTGCACAAAGACTAACTCCTGTGTGTGTGTGTGTGTGTGTGTGTGTGTGTGTGTGTGTGTGTGTGTGTGTGTGTGTTTTAGAGAAAGAATGTGTGCAGTGCATGCATCTGGGTGTGTGTGTGTGTGTGTGTGTGTGTGTGTGTGTGTGTCTGTATGACAGAGTGAAAGTGGGAGTGTATGTGTGTGTATATTGGTGTGTGTGTGTGTGTGTGTGTGTGTGTGTGTGTGTGTGTGTGTGTGTGTGTGTGTGTGTGTGTGTGTGTGTGTGTGTGTGTGTGTGTGTGTGTGTGTGTGTGTGTGTTGTAGAGTAAATAAGAGAAGCATAAGAAAAAGAGTAGCATGCAGCGAGGGGGGGGGGTTTGAGGGGCAAGTGGAGGCAGATAGGCACTCTTTTTATCTGTCACCTCTGTTCTCAAAGGAAATGCCACATTATCAAAAAAGCAGAGTCAGTTGATCATTTTCCTTTTATGATACAGAGATTACATAAGGCAATGACTAGATAACTTGTACATGTGTAGATCCTTTTAACATTCTCACATGAGACATTTTGACATTCTCACTGAGTATTAGGCTACATACCAGGCAACAGACTTTTTTCGTCGACAATGTGTCAAATAGTCTACCTATGAGGCAATGATAGATATGCTGCCAGACACAGGCCTACTAGCCAACTACTGATAGTAATAAAGATTATAATAATAATAGTAACAACATTTCCTACTACTACTACCACTATTATTATTATTATTATTATTATTATTATTATTATTATTATTGTGAAGCTGTCACTAGGCTATAACCCTTGTTGTTGTTGTTACAACTTTGTCCAGTATTTCATTTCACAGTGGCCATCTCCTTTTCAAATCTTTAAATGGAGAAGGAGAGCGATGTGAAATACATGTTAATATAGCCTACTCAAGAAGTTTATAGGCTACTATTGCTAAACTGTTTCAGAATACCAGACCAGCACTGTGTTATTCCCAGTTGGCACATTTTGGACGCCTAGACACTCAAATTGCACAAGCGTCACGCGTGTTGGGTGGAGAGTGACCAGATGATAATATGCGATTAAAAATCCTCAAGTAGCCTAATCTTGATAGTAAGTTCCATGATCAGAATTTTTCTATTTGTTTTATCGACTAAGAACAGAGATACACTACCCCATCTTATGGTGCACACCACACCAAACGCATGGTATAGAATGAAAACATCTTGTGAAAACTTTGTTTTCAATGTTAATGTTGTATTCTAAACATCTAAACAACATAGTCTCAATATACAAAAACTAACCCTGGGAAAAACATAGGTTTTTACAGATGTTTTCAAACTCTTTCTGTGATCTGTGTATTCCAACAAACCGCGGTCCCACTCAATATTCCAAAATGGTTGAAAGATTGGGGTACGCAAATCTAAATCCTTAGCGCAGTGCCCTACCACGGAGCAGCAGGGTCAGAAACAGCAAAAGCACATCTTGGTATTGCCGTTAAATGAAGTAGCCAATTTAAACGGCATTAAACAACTTCTGTTTACGCAGGCAACACTCACCTTTCGCAGTGATATCAGCGACGAAGTAATCACTTTGTCACAGTTTGTAGTCTACATCTGTCAGGAGTCGGACTCAACTGTAACGTTATGCCTAGGCAGCCCACGAAGATCTGCTTTAAAACGCTAAGTGCTGCAGAATCAACACAAACAGACGCTCACCCAAACATCGTCCTCTACACCTTCCCTTAACATTTGCAGGCGACCGATAAAAAGTAAAATTGTCTAAGCAGTTAACTGTTTACCACTGTCGACTTGTAAGACGCTAGACCGCTAGATTTTTTTGATCGTCTCCGTGCGTGCACAGGAGTTCACTACTTTCCCTGCATATGGGTCTCAACGTGGCAGCGCCCTCCATTGATAGCAATCCGCAAGTCTTTTCTAAAAATGCCGTGTTGACACTCTTGCCAAACTTGAAATGTGGTTTTCATTTAACATTGGTCTGAAGTTGTGTGAAGTATTCAGCCCCGTGCAAATGGCCTTTTGGTTGCATTTAATTTGGAATGGAATAACAGGCCGGGTCTAGGTCTATTCATTTTGCAGTTTTGCGTTGGGGCTATCCTGGCTTATGGATCAGTGTGTAGAGCTTGTCTGAGAGGAATGTTGGAAAAAAAATATCTAGATTCTGCTGTGCTGACCCTCTGACACATGACAACTCAGTTAGGCCTGCTCAGCACCCACTCTCTAAGGTCTTTGGTATTTTTTGCCCTCAAAGGTGCCTTCCAGGCAGCACTACCTTTATATTATTAAGGACTAGGCTACTCCACTCAGGGTTAAGATGAGGGTTGAGGGGGTCAGGATTAGTTTAGGATTAGGATGAGGGTTGAGGGGGTTAGGGTTGTGCTGCCTGGAAGGTGCCGTTGGGGGCAAAAAACCCCACCATTGATCGCTCTCAAGTTTATCATTTCACTTCTCTGAAATAAACTGAATGGCCCTGTTTCAGTCCCTTTCAAGGAAGTCACAGGATAAGGAAAGAATAAGGAATTCTGAATAAGTCCAGAATCTATTGGCTGTCATTAATAAAAACACTTATGCTTATAGCCTACTCCACAACTTCTGGGTAAAGTGTCTGCTGTGATATGGGCCTTTTTTTCAATGCATGGTGCTGTACACATAGGCCTAAACAAACCATTGTGCAGCAGCGGCATTTCCTATATGCACAATAGTCAGACTGTTATCACCAAATCTAACATATTCTTACTTTCTCTTAAGTCTAATTTCTTCCTTGCATGCCACATGACATTATGCACCGTAACTCCAGTGCCAAGCCTTTACAATATTCCGTGTACATAAAAGTAGGTTATGTTGCCTATTTGTCTAATGACCTTATAAATAGGCTTGAATTATTCATGATTCAAGGGGTTTAATTGTCACATAGGCCTAAATTGTAATGATATAAGTGTAGTGAAATTGCGTAAATTAGCAAAAGAAAAAAGAAATATAGGCAACAGGAAAATCTAAATAAATAACCAAAGCTAATAAAATAAAAGAATATTTTTTAAAAAATCCAGTTTGGGAATAGGATCTGCCTCCAAGAAACGGACCCCCTCACGTGGAAAGCGGAGGGGACAAGATGTGACATTGTGCAAGGTGGTACTATAGGTCTAGACTCGGACAGGGCAGTGTAGGTTTGGCCAAGGTGGCTGTGTCGGTGGCATTCACTGCCCACCAAATGGATTTTATTGAATGGGTCTCTTTATCACTCCCAAAGCGGCACTGAGTTTTGCACAGTTTTTTTCTACGCCGTTTTAAAGGGGGAGTTGGGTGTGATAAGGACCCAAAGTATATTGCAACATCATAAAAAGTGGGAAAGTTTGCCAGGGAGCAGAATTTTGATACGTTTGTGCAGGCCGAAGAGTACCGCTTTCTAGTTGTAACTTTTGGGAGCACATTTTAAATCATAGAAAGGCAAACCAGGCATTGAAAACTTAGTAACTGTACAGATAGCTACTTACCACCTAGCTGGGTGCCCCCAAAAGCTACAACTAGCAAGTGGTCTTCTCCGGCCTTCAACAACGTGTCAAAATTCTGCTTCCCAGCAAACGTTCCAACTTTTTATGATGTTGCAATATACGTTGGGTCCTTATCACACCCAACTTCTCCTTTAAAACACAAATTTCTAAATTCCCCCACTTTAAAGGGGACATTGAATGATTTAATTGAGTATTGTACCTTGTTCTCTAATGTTAAAAGTAATATGTATTCAATTGTATTTTGTCAAAAATAAGATATTTTCCAAGCCTAATTAAGACCTCATATCTTAAGATGTATATTGAAATGTTTTTTTTTTGCCCCACTTTGGCCACCTCAATTGAACTGCAATGGCTTTGCGCTATTTGACATCACTTGTAGACTTTGTTCTAATTTGCCCATGCTTTAAGATTTCCAATTTAAGATTTCCATATGAAAGTGGGCAGAACCATGCCTCATGTTCATGATAGCTCTTTGACCAGGCACAACCTCTCTTAATTAATAAAAGCCAATGAAAAAGTGGTTTTCCATTCTATGTCTCCTTTAAGAATGTAAAAATAGTCTGTTCTTATGTTTCTCAATGTACTTGTGTTGTTAGACCTGTATGCACCATTGGATTGAAACACTGACCTGTCAGAAAAATCTTTAGATCTATTGAAAGGACCACACACTCTGAAACAGTAATAGAAAATAGGCTACATTAGACAAACAAAACATTTGGTTTGCAAAGGGCCAGCAAAGTTAATTGAGAGTCCAGCACAATTTCACCATGAACTCAATAACATCTAATTTGTCCCTGTCTTGCTGTCTGGGAATTGGCAAATAAATAGACCAATCAAGGGCAACTTCAAACTAATTGGACATGACAAACAGAAAGTGCAGCCATAGTCCACAGCAAACATCAATGCATGCTATAATTGCATATTTGCCTATTTTGCCCAGTTGTATTGTCTTTGAACAATCGATCCACATGAAAAGCATGTTGGACCACAGTTGCTGAAACTAATTAATTCCAATGTCCTCGCCTGCTCACCTAAAGTCTGCCAGCCTTGTCTACTGATAAGAGAAAGGTCGCAAATGCATGTTTCATGTCCATTCTCCATACATGGGACATATTCATTCTCCATACATACAATAATTGAATAACAAACTTTGTGGACATAAAGCACTTCGACCAAGGCTGGCCAGTCATTCATTTATACACGTATGTTTGTCATTCGATGAAAGAATGCAACAAAGAAATTGTGTGTGTTAATTTACTATCACGTCATTAGTTTTACAAACTCTGGATAACTACCATATGACACATGCTTAAAATAGGTTTATTAGGAGTCTTTAAAGCACAACACATTTCTGGAAGCTTCTTAAAGGGCAACTTCAGTCATTTTCAACAAGAGCTCTATTGCTCAAGCTACTTGAGATTAGCCAATACTGAAGACGCAAGACCTTTTGGTCCAACCATATACAGTAGGTTTCCTTGAACAGAGAATAATCACTTACAACTAGCCCAATGGGGCAGATTTTTAAACTGTGTTTTCAGCATCTAAACATCAGGGCAGAATCTTAAACTGTATTTTTAACATCTTAACATACTCCAAATGTCAGCACAAAAACTATGAAGTATCAACAAACACCTTACAACACAGAACTGTATTCTGTAAGACTAGAAATGGCTGAAAAAGTGTTAAGACTGTGTTTATGCAAGCACCCAAACATTGTTTGTTTAAAAAATGGTTTTGTAAACACTGCATAAAACATTATTTTAACCACTTTGTCAGACATTTGTAGTCATAAACTCTACAGTGGTGTGTTGTAATGTGTCTGATGATGTTACATAGCTTTTGGGGTGATATTTGGAGCATGTTTAGATGCTGAAAACACAGTTTAAAAATCTGCCCCATTGGGCTAGTTGTAAGTGATTATTCTCTGTTCAAGGAAACCTATATGGTTGGACCAAAATGTCTTGTGTCTTCAGTATTGGCTAATCTCAAGTAGCCTGAGCAATAGAGCTCTTATTGAAAATGACTGAAGTTGCCCTTTAAGCTGTGTAATTCATTTGGCAAGGTTTACGCCTTGTGCTTGGACAACAGCCAAACTCAATTGAGTTAAGTCTATAGTACAAACAGATACACACAGACTGCGGACGGCGTAATCAGTTTTTAGACACGCCTCAAGCAGCCTCATAATGACTGCATAAGTCACTGTTTAATTGCCATTGAAGGCAGAGGGATAAGAATAAATAGGTTTAAAGTCTATCGAGTTTGACCATTTTTGATTGAGAAACTTCTATGGCATCATGTGCATAGACTTTTTACATTAAAGGATGCAATGCAACTTTTCACATCTGAGGTATCCTTTTTTATCAGACAGTTTGATTCAGTACCATCTCAAAATTTGGTATGATATATAGGCCTAGTTATGTTGAGGGTAGATATATGTAAGATTTTTTTCCAGCCATCAGGATGTGCACTGTGTAGTTCTGGGTGGGGGGGTAGGAAAGCACATCAAAATAAAAGAAAACCTAGTTACAGCTAGCCAAGAACTCTAGACATACTCAGTGAGGATGTATAGCTATGAGCCATGTCTATCCAATCACAAGGCTCTAGGTTGTATTCGGACATTGTGGTGTTTAGCCAATAACAACATTCTATCTACACAGGGAGTCATCGGGCAAGATTGCATTGTTTGAATTGACTTGTTAGTTGCTGTAATTGGTTGTAGCCGTCTTACCCGGGGGTCTAACAGTCATGGTCTGACTATAGGCCCTACATTTTATGTTATAGTCTGGCTTGTCAGGCTAAGTTACAGCTTGACATTTTGATATCAGACCTCATTAGCATGTTCTGGCAGTGCCAGTAAGACTCCTGAAAATGTTGTGCCTTTTATGTATCTAGTTAACTTGTTCTGAAGATAAAAATACATAGTGTTCTTTTGAAAACTTTGAAACAGGGACTGTACTGTATACGTCTGTCGACGGATCCCATTGGATCCGTTTTGTCTGTCGAAAAGTTTAAAAAATGTTCAACGTTTCAGGTAGGAACGGATCCGTCAACCAATCAGATTTGACTCCCCCTCCGTCAGACACGCCCTCCGTTGTCCGTCGTCAACGGACATATACAGTCTGAACCTAATGTAACGTAACAAGATCTCCAACTTTGCCACTAATCTTTGTGCACTGGTAATAAAACACATGGACAATAGGGGAACAACATGTAGAGGCTGCATAAATGTATAGCCTGAGAGTACCCATGCTCCTTTGCGCACTCCATTTTGTGTGGCATTAGCCAGGCTAGCATAAATGTACACGTCCTGGCGCTGTGGCTCAGTGGGCTAAAGCACCATACTATTACTCCAGGGACCCGGGTTCGAGTTCGACCCTAGGTCATTTCCCAATCCCACCCCATCTCTCTCTCTCACTTGTTTCCTGTCCACCTCTATACTGTCCTATCCGATTAAAGGCAAGAAGCCCCTCCCCCACCCCCCAATAAATAAATAAATAAATAAATAAATAAATGTACACATCCTTCAGACTGCAATTTTTTGGGGCATTCATTTATCATTGCTACTGTACCACAACTTTGCATTTCAAAAAACATCATCAGGACTGATTGGCTTCTCATTCTGTTAGCTGCTCAAGATGCTACATTAGTTTGTTCCACACAGGTATGCCAGTGATGTGGAAATAAGCAGATGGGTGACGACTGCATGCATGCATGTACAAGGTTAGAAGACATAGCAAAAATAGGACTGCAGGCAGTCATGCTGAAATTTGCCACATGTAAAGAGTCAGAAATGAAAAGTCAGTCTGAAATGAAAGAACTTAATATAAGATAAAAATGGACATTTGCAGAGTTGTTGACTGTTGTCTGTGCCTTTGGGGGGTTGTGTTCAAAAATTGGGTTCAATTTTGATCAACTTTCTATAGTGCCACAATAAACATTGCTTTGCTTCAAAATGTACAAACCTTTTTAGAGAAAGAACAAGGTCTCTTTTTTAAGAGGGAGGAAACCTTGAGCAGGCCACAGACTGGAGGAAGGCCTTGGCATGAGTCAAACCTACAGGAGGGAGAGAGAGAGAGAGACTATGGGTGAATGTATCCCGTACATGCATCCTCCGTTCCCTTTGCAGACATTTCAAAGATGTTTTGTGAGGATGAAAACGATGATGAAACACCACCTACACTGAGGTCGCCCACACAAGTGGAACTTGGTGTTGTTGAAAGCTGTGTTTCCATTTTCATATTCACAATAAACTCCATTTTCAATCAGCATCTTTGAATCCAATGTCATGTTCTGGTTCTCAAAGCAATTCACCCACCCTCAATTTCACCACATCATGACATGTTGAATTTCCAACTAGATGTAGCCGGTGGCGGTCCGCACCGCACACGGGTCTTGAACCCGCCACCCCGCAAGCTACAAACTCCCGGCGTGGGAGTGGAACACTCTAACCAACTGAGCTAAAAGCCCGAGCTTCTAACTCAGCGTGTTAGAAGCGCCCATAGAATTGGGTGATGAGGATTTACACGTACTACCGCCGAGCTAGCCGGCCTCCGTTACACTCACCCTCCAAATCCTCACTCCCATCCGAGTCACGGCACCAATGTAGCCGGTGGCGGTCCGCACCGCACACAGGTCTCGAACCCGCCACCCCGCAAGCTACAAACTCCCGGCGTGGGAGTGGAACGCTCTAACCAAATGAGCTAAAAGCCCAAGCTTCTAACTCAGCGTGTTAGAAGCGCCCATAGAATTGGGTGATGAGGATTTACACGTACTACCGCCGAGCTAGCTGGCCTCCGTTACATAGACTCAAGGTTCAAGGTTCAAAGTTTCTTTATTCTGTCTTCTTGGGGAGAAATTTGTGTAGGCAAAAGGGGGTGTTACATCCATACAATAAAAACAGACATACAACAAACAACATAGGACATGATCAGTGTATAAAAACCAGTAGAGATCAGTCAGTAGAGACAACTGACAAAATAAACCGCTCACAAAAAGTAAGGAAACTTGACTTTGGCCCATTATATCTCCCCTTTAGTAATACCAACCCCTAAAGTGTTTTATATCATTTTCGTCGCTGATTTGTCACCTTTACAATGAGGTATAGCTTGTAAGCATCGGGCAATCATGGAAAGCACAACACAGCCAAACGTGTGAGTAGTACCAACCAAAAATGTGCCAAAATGGCCAGTAATAGGGTTCTGCTGCATATGATTTTGGGCTTCAAGTGCTGCCAGATGAGTGCAAGTCACTGGTGTGCCTTAATTAGCACCTGAGTATGAGTTCTGCAACTTGTTGGGTTTGTGGTTTCTCCTAGCAGCAACACCGGTGGAAAGATGCCACATTTGTTCCTTCAGAATGGGGCCTGTGCAATGGGGCAACCTGAGGCTGGTGTCCCAGCATGTAGTGGCAGCATCATTGGTGTCAGTCCTGGTACCATTTCCAAACTTAGGACCAAGTTCCATGAGACTGTAGAAGCCAAAGACAGACCAAGACGTGGCCGTCTCAAGAGGACAACACCCCAAGAAGAACGGTTCCTCACTTTTGCTGCACTAAGGAACCGTAGATTCACTGCCAGAGACTTGCAAGATTTATTCAACTGTTCAACTAATCAAATCTTCCACACGTTACTGAGGGCCCTGACACTGAGTGTAAAGTGTATGGCCAACATATTTTTTTGTTCTTGTCCTCATTTCTTTGGGTGAGTGCAATCTTCAATGCTCCAAGCAACAAAGGCTATACTAACAGAACAGTATAGAAGGCAATTTTGGCACATTTTTGGTTGGCACTACTCACACGTTTGGCTGTGTTGCGCATTCCATGATTGCCCGATGCTTACAAGCTATACCTCATTGTAAAGGTGACAAATCAATGATGAAGATGATATAAAACACTTTAGGGATTGGTATTATTAAAGGGGAGATATAATGGGCCAAAGTCAAGTTTCCTTACTTTTTGTGAGCGGTTTAATACTTGTACCAAATACCAAAAACATCTAGCCCTAACCTTTGCCTTGCCTTGCCTTGCCTTACTGACACCAGAGCTTGGACCCTTTCTCCCCCTCCATTAAAAAAGAGGGATTTATCACCACAAATCCATTGGTTTCTTCCTCTCCAGCGGTCTGGTTTGTGCAGTACTTATTATAATTGTTGCCTCAGGGTCGCGTCTGTGGTGGTGATGCGGTGTGGTTGTGTCAGCAGAACAGGAGCATGGAGGATGAACGGGGTGAACAAGTTCATCCAGATCTGACTGATTCTGATACAGCGAGCCCTGGAAATGCTAATCTCAAGCATGACAATTGTTAGGTTATTCTACTATGGTTATCCACCTATCATACTTGCCATACTTGCTGTTGCTTCGCATGATATAATTCAGTACAAAAAGTGAATGAACAAGAATGTATTTGTCCTCATGATAAGGTTGAGCTGAGGGGGTGGGGGGGTGGGGGCTGATGAAAAGATTTTTAGCCTCACTATGGCAACCTAAAAACCTAGAGATGTTTCTTACTAGTAACGCTGCTGTGGTTTGAATATGTTGTGGGATGCATTAATGAACCAGCAGTGGATAAATAGCAAAACGTTTCACCTTTTACTGACAGTCATTTACCGTATAGCCTATGACAATACCACCAGGTCAACTACCAGTTTTTATTGCGCTTAAATCTTTTTCCCTTACATATGCTGTTGGTGGATTTCAAATATGTTTATTAGAACCTTGCTAAAAACCTACAGATGTTATTTTCCTATACATTTGTTTTAAAAAAAGAGCTTTTTGGAAAAAAAACTGTTGGAGGTAACCCACAGTCTATAGTAGGTTCGCACACACTGTCCATTATGGAAGAAAAATATCTATTTCACAACATTTCGGTCAACAGAGCTTACCTGATGAAGGTCTGTTGACCAAAGCATTACGAAATAAATATTTTTTTCTTACAAAAGGGACAGTGGAAGAGCCTATCTTCCATCTTGAATAGATGCTAAAAAGGAGCATCACTAGGTGCAAAAAGGACCTTGCATAGGTAGCCTATTATATATGTTACTAATAATGCAAGATTTTCTGGCACAGCAGGTCAGATTGAGAAGAGACTGTAAATGGTAAAAGATGTTATTGTGTCTAATGTGATGTAGCTTGATGCATTTGTTGTTGAACATGTGAAACTAAAATAAATGAATGTTTTCCATGGCAACGTTGGCCAATAATTCAGAGAGAGAGAAAAAAATAGCTCAGTGCCTTAGCTGGAATTATGATTTAACAGTTCAACAGTTCGGTAACACTTTATTTGAAGGTACCGTCATAAGACTGACATGACACTTTCAATAAATATGACATGACGTTGTCAAGAATCTGTCATAAACTTTATAAACCTGTCATGACCTCTGACATACCCTAACCCTAACCCTAACCATGACAAATACCAGGTGACACTTAATGACAGAAATCAGGACAGGTGTATTTAGTTTATGACAGATTCATGACAACGTCATGTCATACTTAATGACAGTGTCATGTCAGTCTTATGAAGGTACCTTCAAATAAAGTGTAACCAACAGGGGGTAATATTCTAATGACTTAAACTGAGGCGAATATGAGAATGATAACGTGGATCCTTACCACGTACAAATTTAAAAAAAAAGGAAATTATGGAAAGTTAATCCAAATCATCAATCATCTTCATCAATCAATCTTCATCAATCATCTTCATCTCAATCAATGTGGAACAACAGAAGCAATGCAAAAGACCTTGAACAAACTCCAAACCACATCTTCAATAACCTTGCCCAATTGGTACTGCTATTAGCTATGGTCTCCACACAGATTATCCCTTCAGAAAAATACAGAACATTAGATAAATGGCCACCTGGAGAGGATAATGGACAACGGAAAATGTGTGAGATAAACAGCAGAGATAGAGAGAGTATGGTGTGTGTGTGTGTGTGTGTGTGTGTGTGTGTGTGTGTGTGTGTGTGTGTGAGTGTGTTTGAGGGGTAAGGGGGCATGGGTCACCAGGGAGAAAAAGAAGCCTGGAACCTATGATGTAGGTAGACAGTATATAGATAGTGCGAGAGCTTGAAAGCTTATGCATGTGTGTGCATTAAGCAAATTTGTACTGTATGTGTGTCTGTTTGTGTTTGTGTGTGTGAGTTTGAGAGAGAGAGAGAGAGAGAGAGAGAGAGAGAGAGAGAGAGAGAGAGAGAGAGAGAGAGAGAGAGAGAAAGAGGGAGAAAGAGAGACAATGAGGCTGTCATGCGCCATGCAAAATAATGTTCCTGTGGCGTGCATCTCTGTGTGTGTACCGTAATAAAGGCAACTCTCATAGAATACAAATCAGGAACTTAAATCCCAATTAAAGAGCTTAACATTGGTATGGGAAGAGGACAAGAGTGTCACGCATCAGCGGTGGAGTGGACTGGATTGAGGTGGCTCTCTGTACATACCTGCTAATCATAAATATAGAACAAAAATGAAGGAACATCGGCTACTACCGGTGAGTACAACAAGAGACCATTGAATGTATGGTCATTTGTTGTTGTGGAGTGTGCATACATTAAAATTGAAAAGAAAATCCATTGTACATTGGCTCTGGTAAAACAATATCCCACCAGTCGGTCAACAAGTGAAAAAATAACTTGTAATAACCGATAATAACCCCCCCCCCCCCCCGATAAAAAAAGAAAGAAAGGAAGGAGGAGCGAAAAAGCAGCAAGCTATGTAGCTGTGGGGCCTCAGCACCCAGACACCAAGTAATGCACATGGATTTGTGTTTATTAGTCTCCTGCATACCTTGGTCTTTTCTTTTCTACGTCTTGTAGATCCTGCCGGCAAAGGACACACAGAAGGCACAAGGCACATGAACAGTATGTCCAGTTTACAGATCTGCACATTGTCTCACAACTGTGTTGCATATGTAGAGATGTGTAAGCCAAAAGAATATATGTATGTTCTTACACACACACACACACACACACACACACACACATTGTATAAGCTGCTGGATTTAATTTTCCTTAGGAAAAGTGGCATGTTTTGATTTACATTGTACATCACACATAAATATGTTTTATTTCTATAAAATGTTTATTGTGTCTTTTTAAATCATCAGTCAACATTGTTTTGTAATTCACCATTGGTTTTGAGAGCCACACGCATACATGCACACACAAAAATACACACATAAACTCAGAGTACATACTAAAGAAGATGGTTAAAAACCTACCCAATCATTCTGTGGCGAATAGTCCTTTAACTAGCACACATCCAACTGCGCAATGGATCTGGGAAGACATCAGGCCGCAATCTTTGGCCATCTCGTAAATCATTCTGTCTGAAAGACTCCATGAACATCCACCAAATATGTAGAAGAGGCCTGAATCCAGCAGATTCAAGATGTTATTTTCACTCCTATAACTTTCTGTTTGGTTAATGACCGGTCTGTCAGTATTTTTTCAATTATTAGCCTATACTTTTCCATTTTCTTTTTAATTTATTGTTGTGGGAGTACGGATGCAAACTAACATGTCTGTTTCCAGCTAGAATTTTTTTTTGAAAAAAACTGAAAGAACTGGTGCTAGACAAACAAACATATTTATAGCTTATAGGAAAACTCATTTTGTTATGTATAATGCATGACATACATTGCTTGTTTTGTTAGCTGAAGTAAGGATTTTCAGAGATAACCAAAAAACCTGTCATTTTCACTGTCTGCTCTGCAAAGGTCAGCACTTATCCTTCCCCACTGGATTTTCACAATGAGAACCCAGACAATTTTATTATACTAGTGAGACTTAACATGCTCAAATTGCACCAATTTACATGTTAGCCACAGAATGGTAACCCCCCGCCCATTTTAAGCCCCCTTTGTGGATGAAGAAATGCACCTGGTTGTCATTCTGGCAACCCATTCTCTCTATAAGGTGTGGACAGCCAATGAAATATGCTTTCGCTAAGATATATTAAATAATTCTGACAAAATGCAACAATGATGAAACAACTAAATTAAACAATAGGCTACAGTGAATGAATACAGTAATTTCCTGCATATAAGCCGCGTTGTGTATAGGCCGCAGAACAGTGTTTTACGCAAGTAAAAACACAAAAAACAAAACCATATTAACACCATATTAACTGCCCCCCTGTTTTAACCTCATAGCGGAAGAAATTTTGCAAAATCAATGTATAAGCAGCGGCTAATAGTCAGGAAATTACGGTATAGGCTATGTTGACAGTCATTAGTTTGAACCCCTTCCCCCTGCCCCCCAAAAGAAATAAAAATATAATTTTATGTGGCAGGTTATACAAACCATGATTTAAGTGTCAAACTGAACCTAATAAAACATTTTTTTGTAATATTAATGAATTGCATAATTCTGGTCAAAAATACAATACAATATTCTCAGTGCAAAGGGCATTTTTTCCTTCAAATGTTAACAAAAATCAGCAAAAACATTTCAAACACAACAATTTTAACATTCACACAGTTGTAGAGAATGCTGATAGAGGAACTATGCCGCCTCCTGGTGGTCTTACGAAAAACCTCAAGGCAGGACATAGAGAAATTGTCAACCAATAGATAGCCCTAATGTTGACCAAGACAAACCTCTATGCTCTTTGTTACTCACCAACAACATTTCAAAGTGTTTCAGCAAAGTTGAGTAGTAAACAAAGGGAAAACAAACAAACAAACAAACAAACAAACAAACAAATAGTCATCAGAAGTCAGGTGAACTTCAGATTGCAGTAGCAACCAAACATGACAATAGCAGAGTCCCTAAATATCCATTGCCTATTGATGAAGAGGAGTGAGATCTTAAAAGCTGCTTGGGTGCAATGACCAGACCATCATTTTAAATTCAACTGAACAATTTTGTGTTCAGTGCATACCCCTGTGGATGTCCATATACTGTAGTATGCAAGGCACATAAAGCACAACCTTGAGAGACTCAATGCTCTTAGTGTCAGTCAGTGTCCTCATTGTCCACATAGCTGAATACACTCTCTCAAAGCTAGAGTCTCATCCCGGTCTGCCTAAGCAGCCACAGAGTTCCATCCAGAAGGCCTGTCAGTGTCTCTGCTACTGCATCCTGTACCTGAAAGGAAAACAAATGCATTTTCTTAAAATAGAAATCCATTACGGGAGGACATGACTGACATTAGCTGCTATGCTGTGGACAGAAATAAGTCAAACAAATTAGCTAGTAGCTACACTGTTTTTGAATCCTTTCAATGGAATTGAATCTTCTTTTTTATTCTTTTAAAGGTAGGGCAAGTCTAGGATTTTTGTAACCAAGCTAACCCTACAACTGTATCTATCCCCACAGTCATGACATGTTTTTTTGTAACTTAAACTTTCTACCTTATTGCCAATGCAAGTGTTTTCGTTTACAAACCAAATAGGCGATGAAAGAACTAGCAAAGAGCTATGCGGACTGTCGGGTAATAAACTAATTTCATAAGGAATGAGATGAAAGTGAATTACTTTCGGTTCGCTCTTTGGCAAGGTGGCAATGTCATCTTGCAAGCACAGTAAATCTGCCAAGAGACAACAGGCCCAAAGAGCCTTGCTTTGCCACATAAAGAATCATTTCACCATCTAAGTGACTACGAAGCCAGAACATTAACCTCAAATTCTTGTGTAGTGTGACTTTAAATCAAATTCTTAGCATCTCCCCTTAACAACAATACATACATTTATCTGTGGCATTGCATGGCATTCTTACTGCAGCTTATTTCCAAGATTGGACATCCAGTGTGTCTACAGAAATGCATTTGAGAGTAAAATCTTCTCACCATCCAAGGGTTTGGCAGGAGACTTAGCTGAAGTTGCAGGGCTGTTTTAAGGCAGGGGACACGGGGCCATTCGGGCCCCTCACGGGCTGTGCATGACAACACCAGGAGGGGTCGTGAGGAAGGGCCCCACACAGGATCCAGCATGGCCCTGATCTGGGCAAACTCCCTCCTTCTTCCTTCTTCAGAGTCTGATGCACACACAAACACAGCACATGTAATAGATTGTTTATAACACCTTATGCAAAACTGTAATAACAGAAGTATGGTGTCATAAATTATTGCATTGTGTGTCTTATGTGTTAAAGCGACCGTCTGGAGAACTTCCAACCATTGCCCTGTTGTTCATAACTGTACGTTCAGACCGCCAGAGATAAATTTCCAAGAGTCGACGAAGACTCCCAAGAAACATCGCTTGATGTTCACAGCAACCAAAACGGCAAATTTGCCCATGACGTTAGCATTCAAACGTTTGATCCTGCTTCTCTACAGGCATCTCACCAGTAAATCGACATTCTGATTGGTAATCGCCCAACCGCATAATAGCTCATTACATAAAGCTAACCGAAGTTTAACTTGATTTTATCCCCCAAGTCGCCCAAGTTTCGTCGCCCAAGTCGCCTGCCACCTTTGTCGCCCAAATCACCCGTCTCCATTCAAAGTCAATTACTTCCGTTGCCCATGTCACCTGAATCAGTCACGGTCTGAACGCACAGTAAGGCTTTCATCAGTTCACAGAAGCAGCTGGTTCTCTATTCAGTCTATGTTGTTAAAAATTCTCCTCTTCTCCCTACTGACAGCACTAGGTGACCAGGAAGGACAGGGTTGTGGTTGAAAGAACACCAGACAGTCGCTTTGTCAGTCACTTCACAAGATGCAAAGGAATTACTTTGTACTGTATATTCTCAAATATACCCTGTTGTTTTTCTTGTTTTTGTTTTTACTGACAAAATACTATGTTGTGACAGCAGCCGACATAAAAACTACATTTCTTGTAACCATGCATCTCCTTAGGTTGTTGAAGCGTTGATCATACTTTTTCCTTGCTCGGCATTGGTGACAAAGATGAATCCGTTCACGACTTGGCACACCTCCTGCACGTTGGGAGCCAGGCTGAACACCAGCGTACCAGACTCCTCATCCTCACTCTGTGTGAACAAGTTACTGTGGGCATCCACATTCTCCAGCCGAGCTCGTTCTCTCTCTGATCTGTTAAGAACGCCATAATCAGAGATACTGTACATTCAATGGAAATTTACTCAACCCTAAAAAAATATGGATCTCTCCATTCCTCTTATCTTGTCATTCTTCATAGTAAATTTATTGATTCAATGTTATATGTTGTTATTATGTTTGTATCATGTAGGAGTCAAGCATCAAATCAACAAAGTCTCACCTGTTGGTTGAATAAAGTGTCAATATGTTGAACTTGTGCTGGTCACTGTGCATAAAACTAATTCCTGATCCAATGCCTGGAT
Source organism: Sardinella longiceps (assembly GCA_027497455.2). NCBI lineage: Eukaryota > Metazoa > Chordata > Actinopteri > Clupeiformes > Clupeidae > Sardinella > Sardinella longiceps. The sequence continues at coordinate 4,789,255 of JAODXP020000028.1, forward strand.
AAAAACCATGAAAGTTTCTGTCAAGCCTCTTATGACTTGTCAAACAATTTTTTTCCCATGTGTTGATGTTTTACAAAGTGACCCATTGTGAATAGCCTACTTAATGACAATGGCTATACTGTAATAATTTACTAAACAGGCTTATGCAGTTCAGACATAATAAGCCACACAACATCAAACTCACCATTGATCTGTCTTTGTGTCACCCCTGTGACTGGCAGGATGTGTGGGGAGTTCAGCATCGTCGTCACTAAGGAGACCTCTAGCTTCTCTATTCCAGGTCCAAACATGGCAAAGCGTGGTTCTGCCGCCACCACTATAGACCGTAGGAAGGATGTCACAGCCCCATATGCAGGCCTTGACTGTTGCCACAGAACCCGGCACGCAGGACAAGCCTTCAGATAGCTGTGAAACAGGAGATTAGTTGTTTAATGACCAGTGAGAGAGAGAGGACCTCTGAACCCAATTTGAAATGTACAGCTTAGCCTACTAGCCTACAGTATCTATCTGTGGGTACATCCTAGTTAGGCAGAGTTCTACTGTAGGCTATTATGGTAGCCTATATTACAAGAAGAAATCCAGTATGAATCAATCAAGAACCCATAGCAATTGAGTAGCCAATCAAAGTGAGTCTCTATCAGTCCAGAATTACTCACCAAAGTTAGGCTACTTACTCTGCCATAAAATCTCTGCTTTCGGAGTCAGAGCTGTCTGACAGAGCTCTCTCTAGACCCTCCATTTCTGGCATTGACAGGTGATCAATTGATGACCAAAGAGGCATATCTCGCAGCAAGAAATATTTCCAAAGAGATGGGTCTCCAATCAGTGCTCGCCAGTACCGACAGGTTCCTCCCAGTCTGCAGAGATCTTGCGGGGATAGGAACGTCATGATGAGGAACTGTAGTTCCACCTGACAATGGGTATGAAGTTGAGGAACAGACAAAAGGCAACAATATCTCTAGCAAAAGTATACAAGCTCAATACTCTTTATCTAGGCCACCTTGAAGTGTCTAATGCAAAACAGGCTACCAACAGAGGGAAAATGTAACTTCTTAATTTACCGGCAAGGTCTCAAAACTGCTTACACCCCCTTCTTCTTCATCATCATCAGTAGCAACATCATTTCTAGAACGCTTTGCTCCAAACAGTCTTTCTTTAATATTTCTAAAGTGTCCTATGACCACAGATTCACTGCTAGGCTTCATTGCTGCCATGAGAAGCAGCGGTAATAAACTAAACTGGATACCAGAAACACGACAGTCGAAGTGACACTCCAGAAATCTTCCGCAAACAGTGAAAGTTACACGTCTTTGAAAAGGTCGCAATGAATTGTGGTTAATGTAGTCGTGTTGGGCTGATGATCTCCTCGAGCGCAGCTTTTCTCCGCAAGCACTGCGCATACAGTCGCAAGTGCTGATACCTGCTTGTCTTTCGCCTTAAACCAAAAAGAAAGGATTTGTATCTTGTGAATTCACAGCCCTGCCAGTTAAACGTTGAGTTAATTTATTCAAATCTCTTTACAGTTTGCATTTCCAGACATGTGTTAGCCTAGGCTACTTGGTAACCTAAAGAAAGTGTGAATTTTGAAAGATGGGAATGACATCACCGCCAGGTGGTATTTCAGCACTGTTTACAGTGGACAGCGTGTGTCTTGAAATCATTGTGTAGTCAGCACACAATAGCTTTTCGTCTTGTCAATGCATTTTTGTTATTTGGCTGACAGTTTAGAGTGCACATGAATGTTTTAAATTAATGCCCTTCCTTCTTCCATGCATTAGCTGGGCAACTCGTTATTTTGGCCATTAGTGTTTCCATCCTAAGTGTTCTGTGCTTACTGCCATACAGCCACTATAGTTTGTGGGAAATCTGTTCAGTGTGCATGGACAAAAATGCCAGGCATGGTAAATTTGAAAGAGGGTCTTGTGAAGCCTGCTGAGTGGCACAAAATGTCCCCGAGTGAGTCATAGCCAAGGCCAACATGCCAGAGCTGTCAAAATAACTAGGCTTCTCTTTCTTATCATGTTTACATTGATGAACAGCTGTGTGGAGTAGCACACACAGCTGATGATGTGATTTCCAATTGTCAGAGGAACATTTGTATTCCTCAGTCCTCTCAAAGCAAAATCAGCCATTACACATTCCTACTGTTTTTGTTTGTTTGTTTGTTTTTTTTAATGTTTTCCATCATTGTCTCACCAGAGCAAACCCAAAAAAGCCATGGTTTTGAATTCACCTCTTCCTGCCTTTGTGCAGTCAGCAACTGAGACACACTAGACTGAATAATAAAAGCAGGTTGTGAATTTCCCTGTCAAATTACAATACTCTGTTGGCTTACAGTTTGAAAAGCTTTTGAGAAAGAGGTTAGAAGGTTGACTTGACTGAAACAGCCTAGTACAGACAAAGCCTGACAATGACCATGGGTCATTTCACGGAAAGAATGCATGTTAGCGACAACTGGGCAGCCAATCAGTATTGAAAAACATGATTGCTGATACAGGAAACAAAACGGAGAGGGGTGTAACAGTTCAGTCTCACTTGAGAAAGGTCAGTCACCTTGTCAAAAAATTCATCTTTCATTTTTAAACTAGATTGCACACACACACACAAAAATTCTATCATCTTCGCAAACAATGTGCACTATGTATCCGCTTTCTTGTGCACTATGTATCCGCTTTCATCAGAATGTAAGAGCAATTTAAGAAAATCATTACACTTAATATTTTATAACCCAAAATTTATTTTGATGAGAACATTAAAAAATGAAATGCACTTTTGAAAGAATACCAACACAGTACAGTTCTCCATTTAGAAATGTACTATCAAAATATCAAAACTCTCGTCTGTTCACAACACATCTTGCCAAAAGTGAAGAAAGGTGTACTTTTTACATTTAAGCAAAAGTGATACAAAGATGGCATAACAAAAACTGCTTGCATTTGAAAGAGTACTGAATATGTAGAATTAACATATTTCTGGTATGTGTACCTTCTGTCATATATAAATGTAATTAATTAAAATTAAAATAAATAAATAAAAATAAAAACAAGCAAAGGAAAAAAAAAAAACAATAAATACAAAACTACGGTTGTGTGATGTTTCTCTCCCAGAAAGGTTATCGCTTTTGTGATTGTTTAAATTTATATCTTTTATATTATACTTTTCTTTCTTAAAAAAAAATGAAAAAGAAAAATTAACCACATTCTCAGAGGAAAGAAATATCCAGCCAGAAGTCTGGAATCTGGAAGGTAAGTGCTTCTTTTTTTTTACTCAAGGTTTTAGAGATTATTTTTTTGTTTGTTTTTTAAGGGACCCCTGGTCATTCCCCTGTCAACCCAGACCCCCACCCACCCCCTCCCGTTCAACACTCACTCAACAGTCTCTCAGACCCCCACTCTGTCATGTTTTATTGTAAAATGCTAAGGATCTCCTTGGCGTTCTCCGTGTTCCACCCTTGGCCATGAAGCGGACCCTCACATGCAGACACGTATTTGTGCAGGATCTGCGTGCCGATGTCCCGGAATTGCAGTCGATCTTCCTTGCGCTCCATTGAGTCCACATTGCAGTCCTCATACTTGACGGCCCAGAAACACATCTCCCCAATGTACATCATGGTCAGCAAATGAGTGTCTGAAAAGATGCCTGTAAAGAAAAACAGCAGCATCATTCTGAAGCATCAACAAAAACAAAAACAGGGATTCAGTCACCTCCATGAGTTGGAAATCCAACTTTTTTTTATCACATACTGTATGCATAAACAAGTAAATCTCATACAGCAAACCTCAAAAAAAAAAAAAAAAAAAAAAACATCTGACATGCAGGATGCTGGATTTGGATACATAGCCGGGGTCAGTCTGAACCGCACATGGGTCTCAAACCCGTCACCCTGTCAACTAAAACAAACCCACGGCATGGGAGTCAAAGGTTTCCAACTCAGCGGTTAGAAGTGTTTGTTAGGTTAGGGCAGGGGTCGGCAACCCGCGGCTCTTGAGCACCCCCTTAGTTGCTCAATGGAGGTTTTGCAAAAATGTGTGAAAATGGAAAAATAATAGCCTATGGTTTCTTAGGGGGTGAACATGACACAAACATCCTTATGCTGTAAGAATGTGGCCTGTAGTTGTAAATATATTTCATTGTATTTGATATTTAAGAAATTTGCGCTTCAAGTGCTGGAAACCGTTTTATCATTCGAGCGCAAGCTGACAGTGCGAGGCACGCTCTCCCACTTCTCATCCCTGAGAGTTCAAAGACGCCCATCACTCAACAGTGATTATTTGCAAGGTGCAAGGTCCGATGATAGCCTACGTGTCTGTAGCTGAGTGGGGAAGAGAAGGATGCTGCTGCGTTTGACAGTTGCACAGACTTGTGGCATTTGCGAACTTATGAGAAGACGATAATGCACAGAAATCGAAGTTTATCTGTCTTATTTTAATTTTGTTAATGTCGACTGACTGATGAATATTTAAGCCAGCTGCTTTTTAATTGCAAGCTGCGTTACTCCTTTGCGATTGTAATTTATTTAATGCCTGACGCTGAGTAAGGGAGAGAATTAAAAGTTTGCTTTATTTATTTTTCTCATTTGCACTGACATAGGCTACTTAACTTGGCATTTGACTTACCTTTTCAAAAGGCAGCCGTTTTATTTTTTATAATTGCAAGCTGCGTTTTAACGACAGGCTGCTGTTTTTTGCGCTCTGTTGATTGTTATTGAACAGTGAGTTCTATTGTTATTGATGTTGAAGAGAACATTTAATTTCCAGGCGGGCTGAAAATAGCATGCGGCTATGCACTTTTTTGTTCTGGAGACCTAAAACCAGTGCAACAAAACCCAACACATTAATATTGTAATGGAAATTAGGCTAAACTTGAAGCAGCAATAGGCCTATCGTAGGCTACATCAGTAGTCACGTGGTGCGTAATTCTCTCAAGGATGCGCTGCAGGGAAAATAAACATTTAATCATGAATGTTCATTTTGTATTTGTAACCTACTTAGTCATTTTAATAGTAGACATACAATTTATGTAGCCTATTGACAGTCTTTGTTGCCTTATATAAGGCTTTTAGATTTTTGCGGCTCCAGACAGGTATGGTTTTTGTTTTTTTGGGCCAATATGGCTCTTTCAACATTTTGGGTTGTCGACCCCTGGGCTAGGGGATGTAAGGATTTGCACGTACTGCCACCAGCTAGCCCTGGCAAGTTGGCATCTGTTACAGATAGCTATAATCAAACAAGTTCCCAGTGACATTATAATCAAACAAGTTCCCAGTGACATTATAAAGTAACTTAGACTTTGTTCAAAATGCAAAATTATAATTTTTTGTTCCTATATGACTAATGATTGAAAATATGTTCTTGCCGTTTCTTTGTCAATATTCATAGCCTTAACACTCTGTGCTTAACTGTAAAATAAATGTTGATAAGTAAGATATGTGATTTTCATGTACATACAATAATGAGTAAAGTATAATATTTACCTTCAGACAAAAAATTCGCTGTCGTGGAGTCATGGAAAACTACACCATCATTCAATTTCACGGAGTTCCGTACTTGCAACATCCTCATGAGGTATCGGACACCTTCTTGGAGACACTAAAACAAAATATAAAATTCATACATCTGTTTGTGGAACATCACCTAGATTCGGATACCACTTCATATTCAAAGTAAAGTTAACTTTATTGTAGTGACATGAAGGGTTACAAAAGTACTTGCACTCAATTATCCAAAATTATCTTACATCATATCAGTCTTTCAACACACACACAACGTATAAGACCAATCACCAAAGCAGCCTTTCTGTAGCTTTTGATAGGGACATGACAATATTCAAACAGGTGCTCCTATACCAACCTTGAGGAAAGTGGCCTTGTTCTGCTTGATCCACTGCTTCCTCTGGTGCAGGGTGTGGCAGTACATATACAGCAATGCCCCACGCCTCCAGTATAGGCACTCAAGCAGTTCTAGGCCTAGAACAGACTGCACCTGAGCAGGGGAGAGAGAGGGACAGACAGACAGACCAACAACCATAAAAATATGAAAGTATGAAATCGATTGTGAGGAGCACTTTCAACTGCAGCTCTGTTGTTTGTGCTCACAGAGGGCTGTCAATAGGAGGAGGAAGAATGAAAGGTTTTTGAACAACATGTACTGAACAGTAAACGGTCATCTGGCTCTAACTGATAAAAACCATAAGCACGCTTTCAGTTTAATTTGCCGTGGTGCACATCGGTTAACGTGAGCTGTTGGTTCGCTGTCCATGTTGTTCAAGTTTGTCTTGTTCTCCTTTCTATTGACAGCACTCAGTGAGCATGAACAACAGGGCTATGGTATTAGGTATAGTAGGTATGGAAGTACTCTGGATGAATCAGATGAGAGCTTGAAAGGAATATACCGGAGTAAGTTTAAGCATAGCCCTGCTGCACGAGCCTTCTAACAGCAATATATTTCGCATGAAATAACAGAATTTTGAAAAGCACAGACCTAACGCGAATGCAAAACACTTCACATTGAGTCAATGTAACCTCAGATCTTACTTTCGGTTTCCAAGAGTCAGGTCCCATTGATTCAGTGTAAAGTGCCTGTTCGCTTCTGCGTTCGCGTTCGGTTTGTGCTGTACCAAATTATTTTGTTCCACTCGCTAACTAGCGCATTTAGCAAGCTCTTTCAGCAGAGCTATGCTTGAATTCACTCCGGTATTTTCCTTTAAGCAATTCATCAATATGAGCAAAATTCTTGGTTAGGGCCGTAAGGATTTATAAAACACTGACTCAGGTGAACCAAAGTTAATATGGCACACCTGTTGCTGTTCAAGACAGTTATTACTGGGGTTTAGGCCATAAAATGATGGATAATAGATTTTTTTTTTTTTTTTTTTGTGATAAGATATTTTTTGGGCTTTTTGCCTTTTAATCAGATAGGACAATATAGAGATGGACATGAAGTAAGTAGGAGATAGAGAGATGGAGTGGGATCGGGAAATGACCTCGGGTCGGACTCGAACACGGGTCCCCGGAGTAATGGTATGACGCTCTAGTCCACTGAGCCACCGCATCCCCAGAAAAATTATTGTTAAGTGGTATTAGTGGTCCCCCAACCTCTATGTCAGGGGTAGACTGGCTAGAATTTGTGATATAATATTGGCTACTTCACTAAAATGAAGAGGAAAATGGATAGTTGAAAATCAGGGTTAATGGCGTTTGTTTTGTTCAAAGCCAGCCTCTCCTGAGTCATTCCAGCAGACAGGAAGTCAGTAAAGAGGGAGATTACCTCCTGTGCCGGTGCCAGCCTGCCAGACAGCACCTCTGGCTCAGTCAAGTCCTGGAGCAGCTCCTGGATCTTGAAGGGGGAGCATTCCTCAGGGAACTCCTGGTCCACCAGCTTGTTCTCTTCATAGAATGTGATATCAAGGATTACCTGCACGGCCGGGTACAAGCCAAAACAAACAAACAACAGAAAAAAAGACAACATGGTTAGCCTTTCAGCTTTGCACTTGTGTGAGCTACAGTATAAACCAAGAGAGGCCCTGTTGTGATGAGAATTAACAAAATTGAATGAGTACCTGCTGCCCAACACTGGACAGTGAAACATGCAATAAAGGTCAGGCCTGTGATTTTAACCACATCTGCGTTTTTGTCAAAAATCTGCTATTTACATCATGACACAACTGTGCTACTACAAAGAGCTAGAACCCCAGTAATGGTAAAACACTGGCATCACATTTCTGATGGCCTGAAACCAAACAAAAAAATGTACTAGTACAAACATAGCACAACAAATTCACCAAACAATGGTTTACCCTAGAATGCCTGCAAAAACACAAAAACAAAACAAAACAAAAAACAAACCAAGCCTCCACCATTGTAAGCATATGTTAGCCTTCTACAGCAACTTCAAAAGCAATAGCAAGCTAGCCTAATCTTAACTGAAACTAGTCACAACTCAACTGTAAACGGACTTCAAACATATGAACATATTATGAACAAATAAATACAACTAAAGCCAAAGTCAAAACAGGAGGCACCTATTTTGCGGGCAGTCTCAGAAGTCTCATTGTGAACTCTCAGGTCTACCCAGAACCCAGACACATTTAGTTGAATCTCCTCCATTTTGAGTCTGTTCCCCTGTCCTCACTATTGGCTGCACATGTGCAGCTGTCCATGCTTTTCACAACGGCTGTTGGTCTTATGCAGCCTTGAGGACCCAGGTGGGAGTGATTAAGTGTCAGACTTCCTGTGTGTGCCACATCTGGGAAGTTGGGCACAGGGCTGGGAACTTGCGTCAAGCAAAGATATCAAGACTGGAGGTGAGGGAGGATAAATACCCCTGGCTCAGTCAGTAAATTAACTTGAAGATGGAAACAATTTTGCTGTGCAAAAATAAATGTTTTATTTTTAGTTTTTATTTGTTACCCAAATATAGTTTGTGAAAACGGCAGATTGGTCATTATAGTGACAGCTTTCTTCCGTTTGCACTTAATGTAAATGCAAGATACAGTATAGGCTACACTTGTAATAGGCCTAAACAACATGTAATGCATAGGCTACATTGTAATGTATATTTTTGATAGTAGGCCTTTACAATAATGTAATACATCAGTAATGAAGCAGCTGTTGCATCGCCTGGAAATCAGGCAGCCTTGGTTCCAATTCCTAAAACCCCCAAGTTGAGTTTGTGTGGCTTTGGATAAAAGTCTGCCAAATACCAATCAACTTCATTTAAATAATTTAATTTCCCATTGAGTTTGAAGCAAACACAGGATGCAGCCAACAAGCCAAACAAATGTAACCGGAAAGATATGCCCAGCCGCATTATGCTCACATCTTGTGTTTCTATTTTTTTTACTATTACACATGGGTTTGTGTATGAAGCAATGCACCAAGCATCTCCTTGCTCTGATCTCTTTCTCTCTCTGTCTCTCATTATCACACAAAACAACGGACCCAGCCTCACCCCCTGGATAGGCTACATGATCCAAAATGTCTATTTCAGGATTCTAGTTGACTGACAGAAGACAGCTGACTGATAATAAAAAAACAAATTGCATATGTTTCATGTGCCCCAAAGTCTTACAAAAACACACCTGTTCTGCAAAGACTTGTCTCTTCTCTGCCTTCAGCAGCAGCACTCAACCTGACCCTTGACCAAGTATTTTGGTACAATTTTGGTTTTAAATTTAAATAGTAAAAAATGGATTTAAACAAAAATCTTTGTGGTGGGGAACCTAAAGTAAAAAGGTTAGCTTAAGGCCCTGGCTAAGCAGGTAAGCCATACAACAGTCTATAGGCCTAATGGCCTAACTACTATGGTACTAGTATGATAGAGTAGCAGGCCAGAACAGCACTACTATTAGCTGGGCAACGTAGTACTAGATGCATGCGGCAGGGTTGTAAAATTATGGGTTGCATTGGTGGATAAATAATTATTCTAATCTAGATGGACTGTATTGAATTTAATGTATTTGAATGGACTTGTGGTGGTGGCTGCAATTGCCTCAGGAGGTCTGGTGTGAACTAAGTTAAGTTTCACCCCAAAATTATTTATTGGTCTCGCTCTTGCGCGCGCACACACACACACACACACACACACACACACACACACACACACACACACACACACACACACACACACACACACACACACACCATACTCTTCTTGGTTCAACACTTTTTACTTTGAAACCTCCGATAACGGTGCTGCTATTCGTGATCACGGGATCTGTGGTAACATTCCCTGAATGTCCCCACACACATTTGATTTTGTTTTATTATTTCCTCTGTAGTTCACCCTGCTTTTTGGTCGACTTGCATGCTGGACTCCCAAATACTCCTGTGAGGTTGCAGGTTCAAGCCCAATGCTGGGAGGCTTATGAACAGTTACCATGTAGCTACTGTCTAACTCGGGGGATCTCAAAGTTTTGATATACGAGGGCCAATTTAGGGACCCAACATTGAACTGAGGGCCGCCAAAGGGGGAGTGGGGGAAAAAAATAATGCATGTATTGTAATGACCAGGTTGCATATCGACAGTTTAGGCTAGGCCTACTTTATTGCAATAATTTAATGCATATAGATGCCACTAACACTAAATGGAGATGAATTATTTCAAAGCAATGTACAGTTTTAGACCTACAGGTTTTACAGATATTATGATACGTCATCGCGGGCCGCCAGGAAATGTTTCTGCAGGCCGCCATTGGCCCACCCGCCCGCATTTTGAGAAACTATGGTCTAGCCTAACTGGATACCATTAGGTTACATGTAGAACTATATACTATGTCACACCAGTGACCTTTAGTAAAAAATATTTAGTCGTCACGCACATCCAAAATTTTGTTGGGTACAATATCAAAGGAAAGTATCACTGTAAAAAACAAAGTCACATGTCTGAGGAAGGACTGTTTAGTCCGAAGCGTTACACAAATTAAAACGGTAAAAATGGGAGCTCCGGTGTGCATATTACTTTGTTTTTTTACACCAGTGACCTTTCACATGGCTGTTGCATTTACCCACTGAGATTCCATGATTCCTAACAGCACTTTATAGGCTTTGCTTTATAGTCTTGACACATGAACAGGTAGCCTACTTATAGCTTACAGTATGTCATACACCATACACAGCAAAGAAACATCAATGTTAAAGCAGCTGCATTGAGGTCAACATAGCTCATATAATAAAACCTTTACAAGACCTTCTCAGGATGTGTTCTATCAAAATCTGACTGAAGATTCCATAAGCTCCCCATTACTAAACTCAATCCAATAGCTAGCTAAGAGAGAGAAAAACCAACCAACATCAAATATAATATTATTAAACAAGCTCAAATACCTGCGTGTAATCCTGCAGCAGTTTAGGGAGACTTCCACTCTCCCCCCCTTGTCTGTAGAAGTTTTTCAACTTGTCTAGAATGGCTGCTGCATTCTGCAAATAGTCATCATCTAGGGGGAAAATGTAAACTGTTTATATACATAATACTCCTGAATGAGCATGAGTTAAAAAGTAGCATCTGCAATAATAAATAAATACACCGCAGTTACATAACGTTACATTCTGACATTCAACAAGTCTGCTTTGCATCGAAGAGTGCCAAGATGAGGTGACAAGGCAAGACAAGAATTTCCTTACATATTTGAAGTTTTATATCGTTACATTTAGTTTATCAGAGGCCAGCGGTCATCAGCTGCCTTGTCATGATTTAGGTTGACGTTACTTACTATTATGCCATTAAACCAATTCCCTTGATAACGTTGGCAAAGAAACTGTAACGTATGATAGGCATCGTGTGACGTTCCTACGGAACCATAGAGTCAAGCATCCAAAAGACATTGCTGACAACATCACGATTACCTTAAACTTAAGTCGGCACCTCGACTACTATCAGCTTTTTTATTTTTCCAGGTTAGCTAAGAATGGCTAACATAGCAACATTCGCTAGGAACTGTTGGTGATGACGTCCCACACACTAGCGTTAACGGGAGGTAGCTACTGGACATGCTAATTTATATTTGACGTATCAATAACCGAAATAGTAGATACATTTTCATCATCATTCAAACACCTGGTACTTAAACATGACACAAACAACAAGTTGAAGTAACGTTAATGTTCGCAAATCCCGTAAGCCATCTCGTTTAGCTAAGTTAGCTAGCTATACAGATAGCTAAACAACAACAGTCAAGTGCGCTAGCTAGCCAGCCAACAACGAGGCTTCAATGATGGCAGCAAAGTCTTGACAAAGTCAAATGGAATGTAAGTTCTGAAATAGCTCCCAACAATCCCATAAATGTTATATTACCTGGCTTCTCTATCCTTAGGGTGGCACACTTGTTGTCCAACTCAAAAATCCTTCTTTCTAGCTCAAAGCCCTGTCGCCTGTAGTCGTCGGCCATGACTGGAAACAACAGTCACGTGACAACTTATTATTCACGTGCTTTTGGCAAAGCAGGTGCTGTTCGCAAGGTTCCATAAGCAGCCAAGCTGGCAGTTTCATCAAAACGTGCCTAAATTCAAATAAATAAAAATGTATAATTTGCATTACTTTTTCAGAAGAAGCAAACAAGTTCTTGAAGATTAGTTTACGGTTTTCAGCTGTTTTACTGAACAATCGATCCAATTTCTGACAGCCTGGAAAGCCTACAAGTGTTTTAGTTTGAGTACTATGCCAGAGACACTTATATCCTTAGAAGGACTTTGACTATGCATCCTCTTTAACAGTAGCCTACCAATGTGCCAGGCCTAATCAGGGTGTGAGGACGATTTCAAGTTATTTAGCAAAAAACAGCATCCAAAAGTACGTTCATGTCTTACAACACTTTCATGCTGCTCCATCATAATTTTAGCTGCGGCAGTCAAAAGTGATAGTGAGTGGGGCTTTGGCTGGACCTCTTGTTCACAGATCAAGACAAAATGTAATTTATATGCAATAGTGTATCATTTGTCTTCTTTATTGTATACAATAGCATATTAAACACACAACTTCAGGGATACAGAAGATAGACAAAATGTTGTGGTGATTAAATGTAGGATGTATTGAATCTAATATCCTTGCTTGATAAGATTGGGATGTGCTCGGTCCTACTCCTTTGGGAAGAGGAGAAAGAAACAATCCACAAACTCTTGTGTGGTGCCTTGATGCTCGCAAAAGTGTCCCCTTAGGCCTGCAGCACGTAAAGAGTTAAATTACAAGTAGCTAGCCGAGCCCATGTCACTTCGTCTTGATGCTGTTTTTGACCCCTCCTCCTCACCACTTGCAGACAGGCAGAAGAGGGAGCCGCAAAGCTTTGCGATAGATTTACATTTGTAGAAACGACCCCATCACAACAAAAGCGCTGTACTTTTTAAACATGGCGGCCCTCAAAGTCCTATCCCGAGCAGAGCGAATAATCTTCAAAAATGTGACAGGTGCATCTAGATTGAACGTAAATCTCGCAACCAATTCCAATGTGAAGGTCAGTATTGTATCGCGAATGTTTGAATTTAGACTGATGGCTTGTGCTAGGTTATCCTACGTAAGTGCACGAGGCGAGACGCTCTTTAGGCAAACTCATTGTTCATATACATTACACAAATGAACCCGGTCACCAGTTGCATTTTTGTAACTTACATTGTTAATGAGCTAACGTTAACTTTCCAAGGTCAGTTTGTCAATTTGTCTTGCTCATTGGTAAATGAACTTAACCTTATGCTAGTTTTGCAAAGGAATGGAGCGTCATGTTATGCAGGAGGACCGGATTCTCAACTCTGCTAACTTGGCGTTGGTTAATTTACATGAACCTGATAAATGTGGATATAGTTGTATAATAAATTATAAAATAGTGGTGTATTTAACTGATAAAGACGTCTTCATAAAAATGGAGATTCTTTAATGTTTTGCATCACCTCTCATGTGTGCATGTGGACGTTTTATCATTATCATGGTTGATTGCATACTTTTTGTTCCCATACTGTCAGTCTGCATTAATGCGCCTCATTGTGGAAAGAACTCATCCACCCTCTGTGATTGATGAAAGATAAGCAATAACGTTACTTGCTACAAAGATTTCGTAAATTGTTTGGTTCTACAGTAGTTTAGCTTATCGCTTCAATGACATGACTTGCATTGTAGTTCCTGAATCATATGAGTTTGGATTCCTCCTGTTAGTGCATAAGTCAGTGTCTGTGCGAATTAACTAAGTAACACTTAACACTGCCAGTCTAAACTGTTGTCCTTGATGCCCCTCTCTCTGCTGAAGTCTTATAAGGAGTTAGTTAATTAAACTGCTATGGTGAAGGCTGCAGGCTGTGTTCAAAGTAAACACCTATTGTGAATATTTATCTCATATTTACTCTACACAGGCCTGTTGCTGCTACTTTTCTACTTCCAGCCACAGAGATTCCAAGTTCTATTCAAATGCGTTAGATGCAGTGAAGGACATCCCTGATGGAGCCACGCTTCTCGTCGGCGGTGAGATAAATTGCTCAATCGTGCCTCTTGTAGTTTACGGGTCGCCTGGTTCTCACACATGACAATGACAAGAACAATGACATAATGATAAAAGCCACATGACATACTGAACTGCTATGGATAACTGTCTGTCCAACTTCATGTCTTCCATTGTAACGTTATCATAAAAGTCAGTTTTTGATTGGCTCGTTATCTCAGGTGATCGGGAAGAAGTGGAGATAGGCTGACATAGCAGACCAGTGTGAGAACCAGGGTAGTATATGGGCAGTCTACTAAAATGCAAAGTATTTCCATGTCTTTGCAAATTCTGTAGTTTTCAATACTCTTTAATAGTGTTGCAATCCCCCATCATGGCATGTTCCAACAGACTCAGTGCAAATTCGTTGAACCTACTGTATCTGATTTAGTGCATTCATCAATGAAGGACTTCCCAGATTGTTATTTTACACATCATTTTTAATTTTTCCTTAGGATTTGGGCTGTGTGGCATCCCAGAGAATCTTATCAACAGTCTGCTGAAGACGGGCGTTAAAAGTCTCACGGCTGTCAGTAACAATGCCGGGTACGTTCAGATCCATGTCCCTGTAGTTAACTCTTGTACATAGAAGCAAGAAAGAACTGAACTGAAATATAATCTCCTGTATAGCCAACCCAGTGGAAGTGATCCTATTATGTTTTTCTATAACCTGGCACAAAGCATCTTCTCTTGCACAATACAAGGCTAATGTTACCTGTACACAATCCCTGTTTAATACATTTATTTATTTATTCATTAATTTCTACATTTGTCCATTCTTGACACAGCACGCATGCCTAATGTACTACAACACCACTCCAATACAATGGCACAGTGGTACACTGAATTACTTTTAACATAAAATGCTATTTTTTGTTACACACCCAGCAAGCTTATTAAACAAATTGCCAGCTTATTTTAGTCTTCAACCCTCTGATTAATGTCCCTAAATTATGTTACTCTATGTTGGGTAGGTGGTACAAATTAAGAGAGAACTTCTAGATTTTCCCCTCCTAGAAGTTCGTCATGGTCACTTGAACTACATGTGCACTATGCCGCGTCATTAATTTCTCCTGTTCTGTATCTTGAGCCTGTATGGGATTCTGTGTCCAAACCACCTCTAGCTCTGTCTATTGGAAAGAATTTAGTCATGTGAAGCTGCTCTATAAATAGTCTCAGCTCTGTTGGCGTCATGCCAGGTCTCGCCCCCCTCTGATCGCGTCAGAAGACTCTTTCCCTCATGTGTCTATTGTTGTATGCCTGCATGTCATCTGTTTATTTTCAGTATAGGTAGCGATCAGGGAGAACACAGGCAAAGGGTTGTTACTTTTGGATATTTTATTGTGTATGATTGTGTGTGATTGCAAGTGATATATTTTTATTGGGGTCATTGAACATCTTCCCCTGTGTGGCAGACTCACAAGGTTTTGGGATGGTTATGTAACACTTAATTTCAGTGTTGAATGAACTCAGTGACCCCCCACCCAACCGCCTACCTGCATTATGCTTTTGTTGAAGGCTTTGGTTATTATTATGTGTCAAGTTTAACTTTTGGGAATTGCTTCCATCTTTATGTTGAGTAAACTTTACTTTACTTAGATTAAAAGATACTTTTTATCAAAATAAAGGGATTAGTGTTTGTATTCATAGTTATATTGTTTATATTGTACATCACTTGTCTTGCTATACATCAGTTGCTAATCAGTTGCATCATGCATATGTTGTTTTGATTATTTCTCTAGTATAAAACAGGACATGGTCATACCATAAGCAAGATGGTAGAGGATGGAAGAAAAATTTTGCTATTGCTTGGACTCTTTTTGCACCGTGCATGTGCATATGTTTAAATAGGTCGTTGTTCCCATGCTCCCAGAAGCAGTTTTTTTTTTTTTTTGGTAGACGCAGTAATCTGAAACCTGTCTCTGAGCAGCCCACAGCAGGATCATTCATAGCTAACTCAGGAGGGCTTGTCCTCCCCCAAGGGCTAGAACCAGCTGCAGAAGCTGCAGAAATGATGTGTTTTTTTTACTGTAAAGTATTATTGTAAGTCTGCCACGTAGTCTAATTTTTGCACATAGAAAAGTGAGTTATATAAATCTAAATCAAGTCTGTGATGGAGTCTAAACCAGGCATTTAAGATTCAGAGTCTATCTTTTTTTCCCCCTTCACCCCTCTTCCTTTTTATTTTGTGAAGAAAGGATTCTATTGAAAGTGGCAAGTCAGATTAGTGTGGTCAATGGAGCAAACAAGAGTGCTGCCTTAAAGACATAAAAATGTTTCTGTATCTCTAATTGGAATATAATGGGACCTCATGAGGTGAACTTGAGCGCCTGATGTATAGATACAATTGAGCGGAAAGATTGACTACCCACGGCTACTGTACAGTTGATAAGTAACTCTGTTTCACTCAGATGGCTCCATTTGTTAATGAATTACTGCATTATTGCCGGCTGACTGCCTGGCTGTCATTCTCCTGGTGGTTTTAAGTTTGAATGAGCCCCTTCTGAAGGAGAGACTTGAGGAGGGTGAAGAAAAAAAATCTATGCTGTCTTAGGGAGGAGAGATGATGGGTGGTGTTTTTCAGGTCTTTGATTGGTCTGTTTGTTTTGCTGTGAGCAGCAGGACTTAAGAGAGTCCTTGTGTGACCTTGGAATACTTCAGGGCCCTCTTGGCAGTCTGGCCGTGGTTGCTGAGATACTGAAAGAATGGAAACGTGTGTGTGTGTGTGTGTGTGTGTGTGTGTGTGTGTGCATAGGGGTAGAAATATAAGAGTAAGGGTACTTGAAAGCTATATTTAAATGTCTGTGCAATGTGTAGATGTAGATGCTTCAGTAGAAGGTGTACAAAATTATTTTCTGTTTTACAGTATGAAATATTTTCAGACCCTTGAGTATTGGGTTTAAACTTTGTGTGTGAAGCTCTGCAGTTCTTTCCCTTCTACTGCTATTTGTCTTAAAAAAATGTAGCAATTCTCATGACATCATTTGTATACAAGAAAATGTATTTATATAAAATTAATTCACCCTTGTAGCCAACCGCTATGTATGAATTTGCTTTGGCAAAACTCCATAGAAACCATGTGGTGGATGTTGGAGAACTGTAGAGCTGACAGTTGACTGACTTGCTTTCTCACCGACTTACTAAAATATTTGCCTGTGTCTTTTTTTCTCCCTTGTAGAGTGGATGATTTTGGCTTGGGGCTACTCTTACAGACCAAGCAGATCAAGCGAATGGTCTCCTCCTATGTTGGAGAGAATGTGGAGTTTGAGAGGCAGTACCTGTCTGGAGAGCTGGAGGTGGAGCTGACACCCCAGGTGCAAATTCCTTTTCACGTTATATACTCTAGGTCACATGGGCTCAACATTACTATAGCCACTGGCCAGATGCCTACTGTTGTTATAGTTATATTCTAAAATCATTGATATGGAACAGCGGTGAAACTTTTTACCAGATAAACGTGTTGGTTAGATGGTTATGCAAAGTTATGCACCCCTTCAGCCAATCAGAGAAGAGAATAACATTGTTCAGGGAGATAATTAGAATGTAGCTGGAAGAATTCAAACACAAGAGAACGATTTACTATTTATTGGATGGGGTGATTAATTTCACCAATATATCTGTCAGTGGATGGTGGATGGTAGATTTCAATACAATGAAAGTTTATTTCGACTCTTCACATCTTAACATGAGCCTCAATACATGCATACCATTAACAGGTCGTAAACCAGGCTACACAGCTTTGCCCTAAACAGTAAATTGAAAGGTTACAGCATGACAGTATTAAAATAAGCACCACATCACTTTATCTTTTAACTACTGGCACGTCTTTGTTTGCCTGAATACTCATAACCATCTTTGTGAATGCTGTTCATTTAACAAAGCTGCTTTCTCTTTCTCTTTCTTTCTTTCTCTCTCTGCTTTCATTTCCTGTGCAGGGCACCCTTGCCGAGAGAATCAGAGCTGGAGGTGCAGGCATCCCAGCGTTCTTCACTGCAACGGGTTATGGAACGCTCATCCAGGAGGGCGGATCCCCCATAAAGTACAACAAAGACGGCTCCATTGCCATCGCCAGTGAGAAGCGAGAGGTGATAAATTGGCTCATATGAAGTCAGAGAATAATATTCTCACAGCTCACAGTGTTTGTCAGGACAATTGCTTCTGGTGGTTTTGATTCCAAGTGAATACACTGAGTAACCATGTGACCAGTTTTGCATATGCCTATGAAGCTCTCCTGTCTTGCACTTTGTCCTAACAGCCAGTGATGCGACCAAATGTGTGCGACAAAATCAGTTAAACATCAGTTAGATAGTTTTCTAGATAGTGTAGACAGAGAAGAGTCAAGCAAATAGACGGTTGCTTGTAGTTAGCGCAAAGTGCTATACTTTACATTACTAGTTAACTTGCTTCTCTAAAAGATGTCGCCTCATAGTTGAAATATTTATGATGGTCCTATCTGGTTCTATTGTGCAGATAGCTTACATGTGTGTTGTGTGTAATGGAAACGATACACTGGCTAGTGAATGTCCCTCTATGATGCTATGGAGGTTTAGACCAGCATTGTGTTAATGCTGTGACAGCCGTGACGTTCTGAGGTTTAATTAGCCGTCTGTTGTATCAACAGTGAGTGATTTATTATCTGTTGACAGTAATGGTGTCAATGTATACGTACTGTATATTCAGCCTTTCAGCTGTAAAACTCCAGAAAACACAAGAAATATACTCTCAATGTTGAATTTGTAGAATATTTTGAGAAGAACTTAATTGGATCTAGGCATCCAAAAACAACAGAAACAACAACAGCCCAAAAAAGATGGTGATACACCGCACAACAATGCACACAGCACAGCAATATAATATACGACCTGGAAATGGTAGCATGCGACTTATAAAAATGCACATATATTTTCTTGTTTCTTGTCATTGTGACTGCAGGTGCGTGACTTCAATGGCAGGCATTACGTAATGGAGAAATCTATCACAGGGGACTACGCACTGGTTAAAGCTTGGAAAGCCGACCGTGCCGGCAACGTTATCTTCAGGTGACGCCCTATCTCCTTAACTTTCCCTTGTCAGATTACTGTGGACCAATTACAAACCGCTGGTGAAGGCAGGTGTTGACATTATAACACTGCCAATATTTACATGTCATGTCTGGGTCATTTCACACAGTCCATGTTATCATCCTGTGATGTTTTCATAATAGACTGAATGCACTTGAAAGGAAGGTTCCTTTCTTGTCCACCAAGGTGACTGGAGAGAACCCCTATGCCCAACAGCTATTTTATGAATCATTCCTGGGATAATGATTGTAGTTGAAAAACAAAGTGCAAAGTCTGAATGAAATGTAGAGCTTGATATAGAGCCTGACGTCATTCTAGCAAAAATCGCCACCATATTTTGCAGGCCGCACAGACAGACTCTCCATGGGAATCCCATACAAAATGTTACGATCTTTCTTACTGGTTTCATTTAGCCATAAGCATATTTTTTTGTCGTCTATAGTGTAGAGGGGAATGACTTGCTTAGAGGAAGTTTTTCAAAAAGGCTTGTTGACCAAGATGCAAAATGTTTCAAAAGGCCATCATTTTGTAATTATTAGTGATACAGATATACTATTTGGGATTTCTATATTATGTTTGGTATGCAAACACTTGCGATTTCTTCCAGATTTTTTAGAGAAGGTGACCTTTGAGCCGCCCTTTTGATTTGACACAGAATGACCCCATAGGGGTCACTATGCAAAATAATGAATTGTCCAGCAAACAACATCTTGCACTGAAGAAAAACTGTGTGCCTCACTAATTTTACTCTTAAGTCTGCCTTTTTGTTCAATGTTTTATTATTACATAGAAAAGTATCTTGCAATAAGTTCTCAACTCATAAGAGAACTCCAGTCACAGGGCTTCAGATGGTTCTACCTAATGGAGTGCAAAAGGCCTCATATTTGACTTTTCTCCCAATTTCTGAAAGAAGACTCACAATATTGACAGAAATATACATGCAGTGCTGAGCCAACCTGAGCTTTATCGTTTCCGACCACAAGGGGGCGATGATTGCTCATCATAAAATACTGTATTGCAGGGTAGCTCTGTAGCCTAGCAATTAATTATGATTAGAGGTTGATGTAGCATGGGGAAATGCCTATGACATTTTGTGATGTAAAGCAAATGTTTTTTTTGTTTTGTTTTGTTTTTTTCCTTTTCATAGGAAAACTGCAAGAAATTTCAATCAACCCATGTGCAAAGCAGCCCAAACAACAATTGTGGAGGTAAGAGAAGATTTCTTTGCTTCCATCTCATAGGGATGGTACTTGCTTTTGAGAGAAACCAGATTATATGTGTATTCGTCATTAAATAATCCCTGTGGAATTTACTGAACTTTCAACAGTTTTTCATTGGGTACACTGATCCTTCCTCTGGGCCCACAAGTTGTTGTTTTTTTCCCTACCTGTTATGTGAAAATAAACATGCAGACTAAATGGTCAAATATTGAGATATTCTCAACAGTAAGTGAAGTGACTCATATTTAGCAGATGATTTCAACTGTAGTGACAGACTTGTGGGGTTTGGTCATTGAACCCCATTATTGTCAGTGAGTGAAATTACCCCTCCTTCAACATGGTGTGGTAAGCCTGAATTCTACTAAGATAGATAAAAACAACGTTGTTTACAATGTTATACCAGCGGTATACCAGCTTATCTGATTTCACATAGTGATCCCATGTGCAAAATACTCTAGTTATATCAAGATTTTCTGTTTTTAGTGTAGCATACAGTAGATCTTTAGACATAAATGTTGCTTCATGCTTGGTTTTTTAGGTCCATTTTAGAAAACTGATTTTGGCAAATCTGATTACGTATTTCTTATAATTGCCGTGAACTCTATTAGGACTAGACTCTTGAGCTGAATTTCCAGGCTTTAAACTGTAAGAAGCAAGTAATTACAGGTAATTTAAGATGAAAATGTGAAATGGAGAGGTCAAAGTTTGAATAATTTATAGACCCTAATTTTTTGCCTCAAGCAGATCAAGTCTTGGAAAAAACAGTTGTGCTATCAAGTCTTCCTTTCCTACTCCAAAGAAAAAAAAAAGCTGTGAAATGTTTGGAGGTCTTTTCATTCCTTTCAAAGCTCCTTTGAAACATTTGTCTGTGTATCAAAAGTGCTTTCATCCCTGCTTTTATTTAATGCTTTGAGAGTGTTACAAAAGACCCATCAAAAGATATTTTTAGCATTGCCAAATAAGCCTGATTTACAAGCAAGCCCCGCCCTGTGATAGTAGCTTTCTCTGGCCAGTTTTACCAAAGATCATGGAATACCGAGCAAGATATGGCATCATATACCAAAGATCATGCAATACTGACCGCTTCAACCCTCTCTGATAATACATTTCAACGGGAGCTCTGCTTCAACCCTCTCTGGTTTTACTCTGTTCAGTATGTTCAGGATCATTTTGGTTCCTGATAAGCTCCCTACCACATCCTCCTCTTGGCCATAAAGTAATCAATATATCTCCACCAAGTCTTTCCTGTCTAGTGAACTTTCCAGCTATCTGTGACACTTTATCTATATTGGGGGCTGTATAGTCATTTGTTGCTCTAAAGGCTCATTTGGTGTTTCCGTAGAGGCTATTAGAGCAGCTGAAGATGACTTTATCTTAATGGCCGGAGTTGCTCCTTGTCTTGCCAGTCTTTCATTCAGTGTGTGTTGATTTGCAACTTGGAAGTCGAATGTATGTTGGCAGATTGGTGCATGATGACAGGCTGCCTGGCCTCTGAAATATGACGTCTTTACTAAACGTTACGTGACTAATCTATTCTGAATGGTTTAAAGCGTGTTGGGGATTGCAAATGTACTAAACATCACACAACCACAGCTTAATCAAGCCTTATACCCCCTAAAGCAATTGTTGCGATATCTCGGATGAACACGTTGTTTCTCAGTGCGTCTTAATTATGTCAGCTTTGATTTCCACACATTCTTGAACTCAACACTGACTTCGTCATGGGTGTCATGATCCAACTTTTTCATCAGTGGCAGAACTGTCAATAGTTGACTGTAGGCCCTTTGCTATCAGAAAAGCCATCTGTTAGATCTTCCTTACGCTCTTCTGAAGTGTTTTACATGATTATTTTTGATCTCACTGTCGTATGGTAGAATGTTTTTACTTTTGTTCTGTATTTAACCTTTGTATCAGAACTGGAGGCATTTTTTCTGCGCAGATCTAGTTAGATGTGGTAGGAGAGTCCTTGTGCTTGATTATATATTTATCCTTGTCTTTGATATGAAGTAAGCGTCCTTAACAAGTGCAGTGCCAGTCGTAGAGCCCCCATGACGTTTGATCCAGAGGTTATTGCCTTTGCGAACAGAAGTGATTGGCCATGCTTTTAAACATATGCTTAAAAGACAAGGATGAGCCCAAGTACTGGCAGGAAATGAATGAATCCCCTGCAGAGTTGCCAGGCAACGGCAAAATCCACACTACAGGTCTGTTAGCTGTTAGCTGCATGCTATTATCCTGTTATCTTCAGGTAACGATAAAAGCCTGCCGAGCATCATGGGAACGGCAGGGATTTACTCTGATGTGTGTTGTAATCAAGCTGGGATAGAGCACCTCATCTCTCTGTGGTAGTGGGGATGGCAGGTAGCTTGAATGAAATGGGTTGAAATGGGCATCAAAGGTGTTGTAATTGGGTAATGCTGAATCTGTCCTTACAGATGTCATCCAAATCCCATCCAGCACTCACAGCTCCCATCTCACTTGTGACCTTCACAATTGATTTGCCAATCTTGCATGGCTGGTGTCAAAAGTACGAGTATGAAGTTGGAGTGGATTTTGGGAACTTTTGTGTTTTTCCCCCTAAATACATCTCATTATGTGATTCTATTTTCACCTCTGGGAGTCTTTATGAGGTAGTGAGTTCCCTAAAGTTAGCCTACCCAGCCTATTCAAAAATGCCAGAATGTTGGGAATTGTCCTTGTGTTTATTTGCCAGACAAGGATAGAGTACAGGTGCCTGTGTGTTCAGTATGAGAGGTTGCTGGCAAGCATGTGAATTACATAGATTTATCTGAAACAGGCTCTACGCAACTTTAGCTTAATTTTTGTTTTGCTTAACAGGTTGAGAGTAATTGTGATGGTTCTAGAACACTTTTTGTCATCAGAGGCTGATTGGACTCCATCTCTGGGCAGAGATAGTGAAAATACATGATTTGGCCCGCAACCCGCAGCAAAGTGTTGAGGAGAATATTGTAAACACAAACCGAGAAAACGGCGATGCAATGGCTGATCCTTATTGGGGATCTCATTAGATAGACATGTGAGAACAAACCTGGCATAAACTGAGGAAACAGAATTGCTGATCCTGCATGAAGCCTTTAACATCTAATTTCAAACAGATTTATCAGGTCTACAATCAAACAATGCGAATCTCCATCTCTAGATGCAAAGGCAATAGTGACCATGAACTGAGATGATTTTGCCAAAAAGCTGAATAGAGACTAAGGACACACACACACACACACACACACACACACACACACACACACACACACACACACACACACACACACACATCCCTATACTTCGACACAGACAAGGAAAAAGAAACATTCGCCATAATTCAATGTGCTCATCACATCTTGAAGGTTAATATGTTTTGACAAGGCTCCTAGCACTCTTAAAAAAAAGAAAAAGAAAAGAAAAACAGACCAAAAAATGGCATCCGTAAAATTCTCTAGGCATTGTATTCCTTGTGTCCTCTCATCAACTGGACTGACCTCAAGTGATTTTTTTTTCATGTCCGAGTATAAAAAGGAAAATATACGAAAGGAGCGTGCACATCAAAATTTGAATGTGCTGGACTCCAAGGAACTAAAAATGAAAGAAAAAAGGGGTAGTCCACACACTGAAAACTCCTTTTAAAGGTATACGAGTATAAAAAGAGAAGCATCATTATGATTATATTGGAATTGCATACCAGAATTGTATTCACTTCAACTTCAACAGTAATAAATCCATATCCAATCCAAGTCAAAGTCCTTATCAATGTTCCATAATGTTTTATTTTTTAAAAAAATCCAAGAATTCTGCAGTTCAGCTAAACATATAATGCAAAGGGGGGAAAATGTATCAGTCTGGAGAACAAGCACTGTTGATTTGTTGACCACAGGCATATTTCCCCTTTGTTCATTCTTTACAACTGTCTATGTGCATTACCTTATTTTCCTTCTGGATACTATCTATTGATCTATCTATGTATCGATATATCTATCGATCGTTAGTCTTAGCAGCTTTTGACCTGCATGGTACTGCATAGACTGCTGACCTGGGGTTCAGATCCCATACATCCCAGTGTTTTAGTGATGTCCTTAGTGTGAGATGTGTCTTCCATTGTCAGTCATAATACAAGGGCTTAACTCTCATCAAAGCATCAATCAAAAACTCTGCATCGCCTGGCTAATCACCTGTAGCAAAAATGCTAGGGCTGGTTGGCATGACAACGGAGAGACAAAAAAAAAGACAAGGTTTGTGTCCCATCACTTCAGGTGTTGAGGATGTCAAGTGGTCTTCCTGCAGTGGTACAGCACTCCACTTGAGTAGTGTTCCTCTCTGTGAAATCCAACAATGGGAGATGATGTACACTGTGTACGCTGACAATCTTGGAAGTTGTGTGGACTCTTCTGCTTTTGTCTGTACTTGTGTGCAGACACTCTCACTCCCACTCTTGTCGCATGCTGTGGGTTATGTCCACAAGCCCAAAACCACGTTCCACTGCACACAATGTGCCTGTAATGTTTTAGCATCTTTCTCCGAATCCTCTTTCCCCCGCCTAGCTGTAGTGTCCTTTCAGTAAAGAGGGCGATTTAGCTCTTCTGTTTCTCTCCTTCTCTCCTGAGACTATTAAAATGTGTGGCACAGACACCTGCTGAGAGAACAGTGCTGCCCAACTGTTGGTGCTCTGCGATGGCGGCTGCCACTAAAATTGGACAGAAAATTGTGGGGTGATGAGCATTATTCTTTCAGCACGAGTAATTTTATTTCCTTTCTTTTTTTTCCCGACATCAGCCTGATAACTTGGACAGCCGTGGTGAGTGCTGGCTTCTCAGAGTGGTGATTTTTTTGAGCAGTGCTGTTGACGGATGAAAAAGCAGTAGGTGTTGTGAATGTAGAGGAGGATTAGGCAAATTACCCCCTGACTGGATTAGGCTGTTTTGGTCAACACTGCACAGCATATACAAAGTAAGTAGACACAGAGAAGGTCTGGATGTCGGATAGTACAAAACAGATAGCAATTACCATCAACATACCCGATTATTCTACTGTTTATTGCTAACACACTGGAATTGAATAACTTGGTTGCACAATACTTTAATCATGTAAGTCATAGTAAGGATTTGGGGGAGGGAGGGAGGGAGGGAGGGAGGGAGGGGGGGGGGTGATTGGTAAACCCCATTTAGTCAGTAAAGCTCTCCAGGTAAAAGCACTGCCACACTGCCAGTGGTTGAGGTAATGGGGGAGCTGGCAGACCCAATCTTCACCAGCGATGGTGTCGGATGTAGTTGGCACTGTCACAGAACTCTCAGACGCAAACCACAAAAGCCTGCAAACTCTGTTTGCTCAGACACACTGCTCCAAAAATAGATAAAGAGAAAGAAAGGGCTCACTTAGGCTCTGTTATTGTGTGTGTGTGTGTGTGTGTGTGTGTGTGTGTGTGTGTGTGTGTGTGTGTGTGTGTGTGTGTGTGAGTGAAATAGACATATGTTGGTTTAAATTATCTCTGAGGTGAAATGTCATCAGCAAAATGGTGCCCATTCCTTTCACTTATCTGGGATAAATTGAGCTGTAGTTGTCTATCCGTTTGCAGCCTTTTTTTTCTCTTGAAAGGGTTGTTTCATTCTTTTCATGACAGTCGATAAGCGCCTATTGCTTTTTTTCCAAGTGGATGCGGTGACTCACCACTGAAGTGCTTTGTCAAATCTATTAAAATTATGAAGCATTAAGTGGAAGCCCCCTCGTTTATGGAGGCCTTCACCTCAATTGCTGTATGCCTGTTGCATTTGATTTGTCACAGGCGTGGGCTGTTTTTTTTAATCAAAATATTCAAAAGTAAAAGCATTTTTTTCCTGAACATTGACACTTTAAGTGACTGGAATCCCAAGGATAATCATTATATATTATTTAAGATTTATTTTCTCAAAAGAATGGTAGAATCTTTTAAATAGTTGTGAGGGATTAACTCACTCCGATGTCTTATTTATCTCAATAATGCATTTTGTTAAACATCACTTAGGCAGTGATTTATCTACAACATTTGTAAATAAATGAGTTGATATTTTGAACATCTGTAGTGCATCTCTATTAAGCATCTACTCCTGCACACTGATTGTTCCCCAGCTGAGGGATAAAAAAAACTTAAAAGGGGACAGATATCGAGCAGCGACACTATTCGGACAGAACGGCTGATTGTCACCTGGTTGTGCTGGTCCACAGAGATTTGAGCTAGAATTGTAGTTTGTGTATTAGCTAAATCATCACCACCATCATCCATCATCCATCACCACAACAACGAAAAAACAAATCTGAAAACCAAACGCTTTAAATCGGCACATCGCTAGTGTTGCCCTTCTTCTCCACTCTACCCACCAATAGTTGAGCAATCCCAAACTGTCGCTGCAAAAAAAAAAAAAAAAAACTCTGTTTGGCTTTCCTGTCATTTGTCCCCCATCTGTAGTAGATCAGGCTAGTGTCCCATGCCTCAGCCCCAACCCTGCTGAACATCACAGGGCTTTAGGAGCTGTCTGTCTGTCTGTCTGGGTTGGGTGAGAGAGCTCTAAGCCTCCTTGATGGCTGCCTTGGGTGTCTGTGGCAGAGTGCCACAGCCAGCGGCCATGAATCATACCGACATAAGAAGCCTTGGAAATAAATGCTATGTCATCACCAATGCCTGGGAGTATACACACTCCCTTCGTCTCTTGCCCTCTGTTGAATAAACACTCTTGTCAAGTGTGTGTGTACGCGTGTGTCTGTGTCTGTCTGTGTTTGTGTGTGTGTGTCTGTCTATGTTTGTGTGTGTGTGTGTGTGTGTGTGTGTGTGTGTGTGTGTGTGTGTGTGTGTCTCAGCATCAAGGCGTTGTCCCCATCTTCACTTTTTTTTTTTTTTTGTATACTTTAGCATTTCAGCAGCAGAGTGGTCACAAACATTTCGGCCCAATGGCCTTCATCGGTGTGAATGTCATCCCTAACTACTTCCTGGTTTCTAAAACACAGGATAGGTAACTCATTAGGATCGCCTGTGTCTAGATCAATATGTGGGTGAAATTGTGAAAACATGTTGATAATCATTTGTATAGTGCCTATACATGATGTAAGGATCAGGAGCAGCACTTTCATGAGAGGTGGAGGAGCTCAGAGGGTTATTAGATCTCTAGACGCACAAGGACTGACAAGGCTGTGCCATCCACAGGTGGAGGAGTTGGTGGACGTGGGGTCGTTTGCCGAGGAGGACATTCACATTCCGAGCATCTACGTGCACAGGATCGTGAAGGGGGGCAGCTACGAGAAGAGGATAGAGGTGAGGAGAGTCAGACGTCCGCCATTCTCAGGCTCATCCTTTCATCTCATTCCCTTTGAAAGCCCCTCATGCACCCTTCATTCTCTCTCTCTCTCTCTCTCCGTGTGTGTGTGTGTGTGTGTGTGTGTGTGTGTGTGTGTGTGTGTATATTATTCATGCTGACATGTCACCTGTAGAGGAGGACGGTGAAGAAAGGTCAAGATCAAAAGCCCAAGCCGAAGAAGGACTCGGACATTGTTAGGGAGAGGATCATTCGCCGAGCTGCCCTCGAGTTCGAAGACGGCATGTATGGTATGCATGAATAGAACCTCCTCCTCATCCTCTTCTCGTCCTGAGGAACTCTTCATAATGTCTTTCACAATATCTTATTTACAATGAGCTATTATCTACCCTGAAATTGTGTAGGAATACTTTATAAACACAAGACATTTGCTACCTTATAAAGAGTATATAACACAAGGCATTTGTTTTCATGGCAGGGGCGATGGAGTGCTAATAACAGTGCAGGATATCTCATAGTCAAAGCCTTTAGGTGGAGAAGGCAGAAATACCCATATTATAGATGTCTGCTAGACACCATCTAAAGAAAACAAGGGTGTTTTTCCATGTAGGTCGGAGTAGATGCAGGTGTGATAAGTTGAGTTACTGTGAAGTGATATTTTACAGTGACAGCGTTTTTCGTTTGTTCAGACTGTTAGACAAAATGTACTGAAATTCTGCGCTTTATTGGTTGGCCAAAATAGTGTTCTTGATTATGTTGGAATAGATTGCTGGCTTGAAAAGATAATCAATCAACGTAATCAAACTTTTGAACAGGGTATTTGGATGGTTGTCATAGTGAAAAAAGCCCAGTGGATAACTTTTTGTAAGGGAAAACGGCCGACGAGGTGGTGGTTTGATGGAAGTAATGGCGAAGTGGAGGTTTTGCCTCTCCTGAGACATTTTCTCCATCGAACTGGTCACCTGGATGGCCGTTACCCCGCTTATCTTCGGTTTGTATTTATCTCCCATATATTTAAAGCCCCAATGTGTAGAGTTTTTGCTGTTCAATATCAATATCTGCTTTACCTGTTGATAAGCTTGTCCCTTTTTCATAAATATTAACCACCACTATTAATTCAGTGTGTCCGTATTGGCTTCAAATTTCGCATTTGCATGCACATTAACTGGGGTAGACTCTCCATGTAGTGCCGCCATCTTGGAATATGGAAGCTGAAAACGGTCATATCTTTCGCGTTTTCGCTATAGACTGACACTAGACCGACAACCGCATGCAGGCTTCCGTAGCTGTAATACGTAATTTGAAATGCGTTGCGCTTAATTTTTTTTGTAAGGCTACACATTGGGGCTTTAAGCAAGTTTTTAAAACGTAAAAGAAACATGAAACTTTAAAATAAGTAAACCTGTTTGGTTTGGGTACTATTTTCATGTGAAAGTAGATCAGGAGGGTATTCCAAGAAGGTGGTTAAGTGGTAAGCTAAGTTAACTTGGAGGAAGTCGTAAACCAGCTAATAGAGGAACCTCCAAGCTTTGTTAAGCTAAGTGAACAAGGAGTCGAGGCTCCTCTATTATTACTACTTCCAGCTTAACTTACCCAGGTTTGTCGCTGAACTACCTTCTTGGAATACCCCCCTATAAGGCTGCTTTTTGTTGTTATATTTACCATTCTAAAAAGTATTGATATGGAATGGTGGTGAAACTTTTTAACAGATAAACGTCTCAGGTAGCCGGTCACACGAAATGAATGCCCACTCCATCAGCCAATCAGAGAAGAGAATCGCATTCTGAAGGGAGGTAAAATATTTTGTTTTCCTTGTAACGTTTAATGTTTTGTAATCTGTGTTTTGATTAGCCAACCTTGGCATCGGGATCCCCATGCTGGCCAGCAACTTCATCAAGTCAGACATCACGGTGCACTTGCAGAGCGAGAACGGAATCCTCGGCCTGGTAAGCGTTAACGTTCCATTTCAGACAAAGCACTCCCAGTTCCGTGTTGAGTCCGTGTCTTTTGTCTTGTGCCTAGAACACTTGACACTGTCCCAGAGACACTTCACAGATGGCTGGGTGTTCAGAGTCCTCAGGAGCATGTGGAGTATATCAGTAAGACTCGAGGGGTCTTTTTCAAAGCTGAAGACCATGAGCAGAGATCCGAGTCTTGTGCACTTTCTATAGTGCTCCTCTTCACCAATTAATGTGGCAAATGTAGCAGAGAGCAGATTACAATCAGCAGTGCACTAATTGTATGTTAGTCAGCTTGTTGTTTTATATGGCAACTGGTTGTACTTCTACTCTACATTTAATATCATTGCTCAGTAATATCTCTCTGCATCCATTCTTTTCTTTGTCTTATTATCCATAGTTTACTCCGTAATTAGATAATCAGTTTAAACAATTAACATTCATTTCCTTTTTTTTAGAGTGCTTAAATACACAATGTGTGTGTGTGTGTGTGTGTGTGTGTGTGTGTGTGTGTGTGTGTGTGTGTGTGTTTGTGAGCTGATGGATGGATTGCTATCTTTGCCATCTTTTGCTCTTGTCCAATTACAATTCCCCTGCCTGCTGATGCTCGGGCAGCGGAGGCCTGGGGCTGCCCTCTGCTCTCATATTCTCCTCCTCAGGAGGAAGGGAAGGTGTGTGTGTGTGTGTGTGTGTGTGTGTGTGTGTGTGTGTGTGTGTGTGTGTGTGTGTGTGTGTGTGTGTGTGTGTGTGTGTGAGACAGAGAGAGACTTGGCTGCAGGAGGCTAGGGTGATGGAGAAGCGGCAGGCTCCTCGGCCTCATATCTGATGAAGTTAAATGAGCGGCACCGAGATGTAATGAGATTTTCTGTGATCTGAATCCTGATGCCTCCCCACCCCCCACCATGTATAAATAGTAACCTCCTGACATGTGCCTCCCACCTGCCTCGCAGCATCTAAGGCCTCATCCACTTATCTGTGGAGTCAGACTCTATGTATCGGAGACTGATTAACTGTGTGGAGATAGATCTTCAGTCATCCAGAAAAGATGCCTTTCCAATGTAGCCTGTATACTATAGTGTGGTATTGGAGAAAAATAATAGTAGGTAAACCATGTAGAATTGTGTTGTCTATTTCAATGTTGGTTTCAGAAAGACCAATGATGGAAGACAGAACACATTGTTTTCAGTAAATAACAAAAATGTTGATCCAAATGCTTTTATCTTGCCATGTTTCTCAAATGACAAACATTTTCATCTTGTCCAGTGTGTGTGTGTGTGTGTGTGTGTGTGTGTGTGTGTGTGTGTGTGTGTGTGTGTGTGCGTGCGCGAGTGTGTGTGTGTGTGTGCTCGAGTGTGCGTGTGTGCTATTCTGGTTGGGTTTGTGTCATCACGTGGGTGGTGTGTGTGGATATGTGTGTGCTGGTAGTCACTGCCCTGGGCTCTTTGTGTTTAGGGCCCATATCCCACAGAGGAGGAGGTGGACGCTGACCTCATCAATGCCGGTAATTTTTTTTTTTTTCTTCTCCCCCTCGTCCTCTCACCCTTAAGCTGGTGGCTGAAAAGGTCAGGTGGAAAAGGTTGCTCTACTTTAACAGAATATCAACATGCACACGCACGCAAGCGTACACAGTACACACACACATACAGTGTATATACACACACACACACACACACACACACACACATACATACAGGTTGAGGTTGCAGTGGTTCTCATATGTTTTTCACATGTGTTTTTTAAACCTTTCCGTAGGTAAAGAAACAGTGACCGTTCTTCCTGGTGCCTCCTACTTCTCCAGCGATGAGTCCTTTGCCATGATCCGCGGGTAATTTCTGCTCATCCTATTACTTTACATTACATTGCATTACATTAAGTTACATTTGATTGCATTGCATTACATTTTGGCTTTAGGATTTGATAGGATTTTATTTTGATGCCAGTGTCGATTCTGATTATTGCTCCAATTTCATATCATCAATCCTGTTGTCATTTCCTTGCTGTAGAGACGGTGGTCTACTCAGGTTTTCAGTGTCACCACAGAGGCCCATAACGTAGCCTATACTAGCCCATACAGTATATGAGCATATCCTATGGTAGTGATAACAGAGTAATAATGGAATGAGGTAAACCATGTAGAATTGTCTTGTCTTTTTCAATTCTGCTTCCAGAAAGACCCATTAACTATACTGTAGTCTGAAATGCATTGATAGTAGACGTTGATGATGTCTGAGACAATTCCCAGTTATTGAAGCATTTGATTCTCAGTTCTACTCCTATTCCTAATTCTCAACACCCCCTTCTAGACCACTCCATGAGTGGCTTTCTAAAAGCCCACCCACAGAAATTTGAAGATGGTACCAAAACAAATTCTCTGATAAAAAAGGATACCTCAAACGGGGGTGAAAAGTGTCAAACCGGTCTTTGGTATTTTTTGCCCCCAATGGTGCCTTTTAGGCAGTGCTGCCTTCAAGACATTACTCCCCTCAGTTTAGGGTTAGGATGAGGGTTGGGGGGTTAGGGTTAGGATTAGGGTCAAGGTAGTGCCCTTTAAGATGTGCTGCCTGGAAGGTGTCGTTGGGGGCAAAAAAAAAAAAAACACCATTCAGCGCTTCAACCCTTCTCTGACTATATTGTCAACAAAGCCACATAATAGAATAAGATTGAATTGGACCTCATGGTGAATGTGTCCCAGTCCACTCTCCCCTCTCATCACATTTCCCCCCCATGAGTCCAAACAGGTGTGCTGTTTAATTGAAAGTCTGGTTACGGGCGTGAGGGGGAAACGTGAGAGAGAGGCGAATCCAAGGCTGGATTGTTTTTCCTGCTCCGCTGCCGTTATTGGAAGCAGACAGAAGTGTGTGCGGCGGGAGAGGTGGCGATGGTCAGCAGTTGTGGGCAGACAGTCGATGAAGCAATTAGAGCGAGCTAAGCGAGTGGGCACATGCAGGTGTGGGGTTGAGGGGCAGAGCAGAGGACAGGATCAAGCAGGCAGCCAGCGCTAAAGATTGATGACTCTCCTCGCTTCGCTTATATTAGCTCTGATAATCACAGGGACTAATCAACAGCAGCAGCAGCAGCCCCACTCTGTGGAGGGAGTGTTTTGTTTGGCGTGTGTGTGTGTGTGTGTGTGTGTGTGTGTGTGTGTGTGTGTGTGTGTATTGGCTGTGCTGGTGGGCAGGGAGGGAGTAGGAGGGTTCTCTTGCCTTCCTCACGGGCCTCTCTAGTGTTGTGTGCACTTAGAATTGTGGGTTTTTCTTCTCGTCTTCTCTTGTGCTTGACGTGCAAGTCTATCACCTTGAGTCTAAGGCTGTTCCACAAAGCCAGGGGTGTAATCTCTCTCTCTTTCTTTCTTTCTTTCTTTCTTTCTTTCTTTCTTTCTTTCTTTCTTTCTCTCTCTCTCTTTCTTTCTTTCTTTCTTTCTTTCTTTCTTTCTTTCTTTCTCTCTCTCTCTCTCTCTCTCTCTCTCTCTCTCTCTCTCTCTCTCTCTCTCTCTCTCTCTCTCTCTCTCTCTCCCCCCTTGTCGCCTTAGGACTTAGTTGTCAATACTCATACAACCCCCCCCCCTCCCCAATCCACACACACACACTTCTTCCTTCCTTCCTTTGCCTGGTCCCTCTCTCTCTCTCTCTCTGCTTTTGGCTGGGGTGGCTGACGCATTTCACCACCCACCTTCTCTGTGCCGCTTCCCCCAGGAAATCCAATAACTGCCATAAATCTGGCGGCTAATAGCGCAGTGGCAGAGACCGAGCCCAGCGCCGCCTGGAGAATGGCTCCAGGGGGCTGAAGGCAGCCATGATTTTCGACAAGCGCCACACACACACACACACACACACACACACACACACACACACACACACACACACACACACACATCACCACCACCGCCACCACCATCCCCATCATCCTACTCCAAATCTGCAGTGACATAAATGTGCATGGCTAATGCAGAAAATGTAATCCAGACCAAGGGGCGAAAAAGACATCTTTATAGCTTCTTTGAACCAGAAATATAGCACTCCTGTAAGGAACTGCACGGATTGGAAACGCACAAGTGAACACAGTGAGTGTGGTATTACTCTCCCAGGTGCTGAAAGGTGAAATCCGGTGTGATAAGGATCGAAAGTATATTGCAACATCATGAAAAGTTTGAACATTTACCAGGGAGAATAATTTTGATATGTTCGTTCAGGCCGGAGAAGACAGCTTGCTAGTTGTAGCTCGTGCTTTGCTTCATGCGTTTCAGCCTGCACTTAACACTTAAGCACCTGGGAGAATATCCTCAGTGAATTAGGTTTAAAAAAAGTCTTTGCTGTTCTGTCTTATAATTTGAATACTCTTCACACACAGTAAGACATTGAATGAAACTCTAGACTGGAAGTTCTAAAATGCTGTTTTTGTCACAGCGTGGGTTACTGTCTAATCTTCCACTGGAAAGTAGCCAGCTGCGCTCAAGCAGTCGGACACAGATGGCACATTTTTCGGTTCATTTCTTTCTGAAGGGCAGCCGTTGCTACTCACTTGCCTTGATTACAAAAAGTGGGTGACGGTCAAGGCTCCGAACATTATGGGTGCCGTTTGTGAAAGAATTTAATGTTTAAAAATGTGATTCACACCAAACAAGAGGAAATTAGTGCATGACTGACATTATGATACACACACACACACACACACACACACACACACACACACACACACACACACACACACTTTTGACATTGAAGTATCCCCAAGTTGTTTTGGGCAAACAGAATTACATTTATTTCTCTGCCAAGACATGCCACTCAAAGAGACCCCTATGCAATTAAGAAATTGTGTGTTATCTGCAAATAATAAATTGTGTGTCTGGCTCGACTAATTTTCAATGTCATTCTGTTTTCTTCCGAAGCGGGCACATTAACTTGACCATGCTGGGGGCAATGCAGGTGTCAAAGCACGGGGATCTCGCCAACTGGATGATCCCGGTAAGTGCTGAGTGCATTCTACATTTTTACTTGTTGGAATTGTACTCATCATTTGTTTTATATGAATTGTGGCCAATATCAACTTGTGTCTAACCTGTTGCTCACAAACAAGTGCACTACTGTTGATGCATTTTTAACTTAACGCAAAAGTATGCTGTTGGTTATGTAAACTACCCAAAAAGGTTCACCAAACTTTCCAAGCATTTTCTAGACCAAAGTTATTTCTGCTGCTAGAAGATGGTAATTACATGCAATGCCATGCTGTGAAGCAGGGGTATGATAACCCCAATGTGGCCCTTCAGCCAAAATAATTAAGATATTGACTGACGAGCCAAGTGCTAACAGTCAACCTGTTGCTGGGGGGTGATGCTAACAAGAGGACATATGCTAACATGCAGTGTTAAAAGAGGAGGGGGGGGTTGTATTTCATGAATACAATAAATTTGACACATCAGATCTATCATTTAATTCACATAGAATAATGTCTTATTTATTCAATTTTGGGAAGGCTCCACAGGCTTGATTAAATAGCACAACAGGCCACTTGGGGCCCCCGGGCCTTAGTTTGCCCACCTCTTCTGTAAAGCTTTTACTAAAGGACTTAGTAACTAGTAATTGTAATTTATTACTTCATAAAAGTAACTTGCCCAACACTGCTTGATATCCACCGTTCATGTCATTCAAATGAATTTGGAGATTGTACAATCTGATAAAAAAAAGAATTCCTCAAATAGCGGCATTGCTTTAATGATAGTCTTGATGCGAAGGTGTAAAACTGCACTGTTACCTTTTAAATATGAATTGAAATTGATGTATCTAAGGGTGATTGTTATTGCTCAACAGGTACAAGATCTTAAGTCTTGGTCAGAGTCTGGCTCATGGTGAAAGTCAAGCTTGGATCGAACCGAATTCTGGTTTTGATTCAATAGAACAGTTGTGGGTTGGAGGGTTGCATTGAAGAGAGACAGAGAATTTAGAGAGAGACAGACTTGAATCACACTGCATTTCATACATTTCCAAATTAAATTCCTGGGCCAGGGCAGTTATTTATTTATATGAGCTTATTTTCTCCTCTCGATTAGAACACGATTCATTCTCTCAGGAATAGATTGTGTGAAATCAGAAATAATTAGATGTGTCCACATTTATAAGAGTCTCACAGTAAGATGTTTGAATTGAGCTCCATCTTTTTTTATTGATATTTATGGCAAAATGGATGATGATGATGATGAAGAAGAAGAAGAAAACAGTTGCTAGGGCATAATATTGTTATCCATTTATAACCTAGCCTAGTGTCTCTGCTTGTAGTAGTCAGTTTATTTATCCATACTTTTAACAACTTCTTGTTAAAGAAGTTTTAAAGCAGGTTTTTCTTCGTTATATCAGTACATGTCTGTGGCAAGGGGGCCTGTCATGAATACATGCTTTTGTGGATGTGAAATTGAATTTTCTCTGATGTCGCTCTTGACATGCTTGTAAGTGGTGGTATGACATCGCTGTTAACATAATAGTGACGACGTGTAATCAGTGGTCTGGAAAAGGAAGATACTGGTCACCATGGAGGCTCGTATGAAACTGGTGATTCATTGCATGGATTCAGTCAGTCAGATAAAAACGGGTTAGAAACACGTGTGGCATTGATTACATGTCATGTAGACACGGGGAGACTCATTTACAGAACCTGTTCGTTTTTTTTGGGGGGGGGGTTCCCCCAAGAGTACATAGCCTTTCAGATAGTGTGTGGTGTGGTGACTTTGTTTACAGTGCCGTTCTATGGTTGTGTGTTGTGTATCCAGTGTCAGTGGTAAAATAAGAGAAGGGTAAACTATGAATTTTGTGATCACTGACATTGGAACTGTATTGTCCCGTGCTGCCTATGGTTAGCTCCCAGTTCACAAATTCTGTCACCAATTTTGTTGTACCAATGCTGCAATGCCAGCACTCGACAGCCTCAGAGAACAGAGATATGGATTGATCGATTTTTCCTTTTACCTCAGAGTTATCCTGGTACACTTGTTGACGACCTTGGTTTTGGTTGACACCTGAGCTACTTGAAATTGCCCTCACATACTGTAGATTTCTAGCCTGTGGTGGCTCTGACATTGTCCCTCTCTTTGGTGCAAGGTGTAAGTGGCCAGGTCTCCCAGCTATGTGGACAAGTCCCTAATTACCTGCACAGAGAATCCACCATGTCACCTCCTGCTGTGTAGTATTGCTGAGAGAGAGAGAGAGAGAGAGAGAGCGAGAGAGAGAGAGAGAGAGAGAGAGAGAGAGAGAGAGAGAGAGAGAGAGAGAGAGAGAGAGAGGGAAACAAAACAAAGATGGACGTCACTGTTGTCAGGCTGGCAGGGCTGTGCGTTGTAATTGCTGGTGTCAGTCAGTCAGTTTCCTCGGGGTGGATCTGAGTGAATGTTTGTCTTATTAGCCCCGCAGTCACAACACTTGGGAGCCATTGCCGGAGCGTACCAGCCAAATTACTTTGCTCCTTCGTGTCGTGAAGAAGGGAACGTGAAATATTGATGCACTCAACCAAGCAAAAGCAGATCGGGAGCTTGGCACAATTCTAATCAGTTGACTGACTCGCGTCAAGTTAATCTCAGTAAAAATCATTTCTTCAGGTCCCCAATGGATGTTAACAAGCTATCAGAAGTCTGTATGGTAGATTTGTTTTTTTGGCAGATGAATGTCATCCCAGTGCAACTGATGCTTGAACTGTGTGTGTGTGTGTGTGTGTGTGTGTGTGTGTGTGTGTGTGTGTGTGTGTGTGTGTGTGTGTGTTTTGTTGCACAAAGCTTACTACTGGAGCGATTAACAGACAAGCCACAGGTGGCAGGCCATAACACTATGTGAGTGATTTCATGTGCTTATAATGACTCTCACAAGAACTGTGGGTGTTGTCATAAAATCCATTGGTGGGAACAGAGGAATATTCTACCCACGGAGTCAACAGAGTCAGCTTCCGACATGATGAAACACCGCAAGTTGTTTGTTTGTTAGTTTATTTAATTATCAAAAGCGTCAGATGTCCGTTCACTGCTCTCAGTGTAAGGCTTTTGTTTAGTACTTCTCCTGCTCCCCTCATCCTCCCTTGTGGTGCCGTGTGTGTGTGTGTGTGTGTGTGTGTGTGTGTGTGTGCACACACACACACACACACCATCCGACAGGGCTCTGGTCAGTCGATAGCAGAGCCCCACAGCAGCGCAGCGCTGCGCGGCCCCGTACTCAGTCTTAGCAGCCAGGGTTTATTTATAGTGCAGTCGCAGTGCCCCCTCGCCCTGTCACCGAGGGACGGCTTTGTGCTGCTGCCTGCTCTCCTTTGTGTGTGTGTGTGTGCGGCTGTGTGTGTGTGCGTCTGTGTGTGTGTGTGTGTGTCTGAGTGCCACGTTGTCCTAGGCTGCTCTACACGCTGCTGCCACTGGCAGTGAGGGTGGGGCCCTGAATGTTTGGGCATATGCTAGCCTACGCTGCAGTACAACACAGGAGGCGCTTGTGCCTCTGTTATCAGTCAGGAACAGGTGCTGTTGTTTTGATGGAATACGTGTTTTGAATGCAGAACAGGTATGATATGTGATTTAACATCTTAAGTATAGATGATTGGACTTTTGGTACGCATTTAGCATACATATTGGGACGAGTATTTTTAAAAACGTTTTAAAAACCATGTCCACAACTCATTTTTTATTTAACAGTTGTATAAATAAAGTATAAAAATAAAGCATAAAAAATCCTCAGTTCAAAAACAAATGGCCAAACATTTGTCCATTTTCGGATGATGGAGGGCTTGTCTGACACATGGAGAAGTCTATCTGATTTGCCGACGAATGCATTTCTGCCTGAAAAGTTAAAGTTTTGATGCAAGCAACAGAGCCAGCAGAACAGACAGACCCACAATGCATTCGATGAGATTCAGAGACACCCCCACCCCCCGCAACTAGATGACATGAGATGCTATTACTCTCACAAGTAATAATTCTAAGTGAGAAAAAAAGGAAGTGAACAGAGAATGCTGAATTACACAGAAATCCACAGGTATGGGTATGAGTAACTGAGAGAAGGAGAGTGGGAGAGTTAAGCAGAGAGAGCGAGCATTAGTGAGTGTGATGAGGTAAATGGGGTGATTCTACCGAGAGCCCTTGTTCAATCACTTCCTTTCTGGCCCTAAAACTCTTTAAAAATGAAGCAGACAGCGACAGTGCGGTAATCACAATAATCTCTCATTTACTCTACTACCTGGCAATCTCCTGAAAGTCCCCTGAGGGCAGACGACTGGCTCCAGGACACGGGGAGGGATGCCAAAGGTACATTCAGATTCATTTGGGTTCTCAGACTGAACTGCATCCTCGAGGGGAAAAAAAAGCCAGACATGTATATGTTCACCCATAAAAGGGACATGTTCTGTTGTTTCTATACATTCACTGCATAGTGGCACTAATGTGTGTTTAGAGAGTACAAAGCATGCAGAAGCTTCAGAAAATCAGGGTTGTGCAAAATTTTAGTTGAATTTTAATTGAGATTTGTAAAACTTAAATGGTCTCACTTTCATCCTATTATTCCGTCAGTATTCCAGCTGTCTTTCATAAAGTAAATAAATAAAATTATTTCTTTCAAGACACCCAGAGTCACTTCACAAATTAAAGCATATAAGTGCAGTCAATAAGATATAAAATCTAAAACAATTGAGCAAAACCAAACCATAGTAATCATGCTAATTTACAACATACTGTACATTTTATTATGATGCTGTACAGGTACTTTCATAAGTCTCTTGAGAGATAAATCCATACAGTTGCAAGTCTGTGTATATCTTTGTCTCGTTCTGAATGTTATCCTACTTCAGTTATTCAAGGTACTTACCACCCCCCCCCCCCCCCCCAGTGCGAACTGATGTAATGGTTCTAAAAGCTTTCTGGCCCGGAGGATTTTCTAATTATGTTAATACAGCCTGAACCATATGATTTAATTGTTGTGGGCTTGGCATCGGAGACACAGCTTATGTTGTTTTTTTTTTCCTGTTGTTGTTGTTCCTGCTGAAAGAGAGGGAGAGCAAAGGAATTATGAAGCTTAATTTGATCCGTTCCTCCAGAGCCAGGGGAGTGTTTGCGCACTGCTGTTGCCGCCCGACTTCTCATCCACAAACAGTTGAAAGGCCAAGCACATCTTGAATGGAGCAGACTCCCACGCTTTTCCTCCTCTCCCGCGTCTGTATCCTTCCGTGCCCACGCACTGCTCTCGAAAACCAAATAACAAGAGCGGGGCATTGTCGTGCTCCGCTAGAAAGGCCCTTGACCGCGGCTAACAAGTGGCGGGTTGTCGTTGGCTCACCTCAGGTCGTGGTTAATTTTGTAAAACAATCACTGTTCTTTTGTTTGTCGTTTCCTACATGTTACGATGCCAACAGTTAGACTTCTTCGCTGAAACAAAGCCCAAATGATTGAGTCGACCTTTACCGTAAAGCTTATGGATATGCATCTTGTATGGAGGTCGTAGTGTTTGGAAGAGTAAGTTGGCTGCTGAAAGGAAGCAAATATGTTATAAAAAAAATTCAGCCTATCTGACATTAATTTAAATTCATTTAAAGTACTATGACTTGTTGACTCATGTCATATTGGCATATTGGCATATTGCCAAAGAGAGTACTCCTATTCTTAGAGACAGATTTCAGAGGGGTGTAAAGCCTGTTTTGAGAGATTAAATGAAAATTTGTATCGATATTCTTTTATTATCTGCTTTCTATTGACAATGGTTTTCTTTCTTTCTTTCTGAAGACAAAGGGGAGTGGCACTGATGAAAATGACAGTGTGGCAGCAGGAAAAATTCAATACCTCGCCATGAGTACTGTAAGGTGTCATAAAACAGCCAAATCTTAGTATTCAAAGATGGAGTTGTGACTTAATTCTTATAATGGGAGTTCGGGACGTGGAGTGGCACTGGGTGCTGGTGATGAAAAATCCAGTTTGATGTGTTTGTGAAGATTGTTTGGGGCTGTGTTATAGAGAGAACTTTATTTTGTCCTTCGAGAAGGAAATTCTTTCTCTGCATTTGACCCATCCGGGGCGTATACACACATGCATACACACACACAGTTGTTGAGAAGTTGTTGTACACTTCTTGGGGTGCGCACACCCACACACGGAGCAGTGGGCAGCCATTAGTACAGCGCCCGGGGAGCAGTTTTGGGGGTTAGGTGCCTTGCTCAAGGGCACCGCATCCGTGGTTGCCGGACATGGGGACGCTCCATTCACCACCCCACCCTCCTCTTCGTACCGGCACAGCAATCGGATCGGCCACCCATCGGTCCCCAGATCCCACTGTTCCTGACCAGTACGACCCAGAGTAATCAGCACTTATGTGATTATAGTGGCTACAGAAATGAGTTCCAGTGCCAGTAATAATATTTCTTTTTAATATCAATTATGCAGGGAAACGGACATTTTAACCATGAACCTTATACTAAAATAATGTAATTAAAAGTTTTCTTGAGAGCTATAAAGTGAATTATGTCTGTCTGTTAATCATCATGAGCATTTACTCCTCTCGAAGTTTCCTCAGAGACATGACGGCCTTTTTTGTAGATGGCTTAATTTAGTGTCACCTTTTTAACAATTTTTCAAAAATTACATTATTATCAACGATTGAGACTGCAACTTTTCTTAAGGGGATAATAGGAGGACATACTGCCTTTTAGATTGCAACTTTTGCGACAAATTGCATAGAGGAGCGCAGCTGTTAAATGGAATGTGTTTTTATGCTTTAACTTGGAGCCCACCTCTGGGTAATAGCGTCGGACAACAAAACACAATTACAGAAAATGCCTCCTGGTTAAGCCTCAGGTAACAAGCTTTCAGTTTCCTAGCAACTATCTCCTCTTCGTCTGCATGGTAAATAACCAAGATGCCATTTTGCAGGTCTCAAAAAAAAAAAAAAAAATGTGTGTGGAGGAAAAAAAAAACAAAACAACCTTTGCTACAGTTGACAAAAGAAGTGACAAAACTGTGGCCAGACTAATTGACAAACAGAAAGGCCTTCCTGTTCATGTGGTGTTTTGTTGTGTCTTGGCAGTGTCTGGAATCAGGGGTTGCTCTCCACCAACACAATATTCAATTCATTATCGCTGTCTAGGTCCAGTTCATCATTTGTTTGAATTCGCCCATAAAAGAGGATTACGGCATCGGAGCCGTTTTTACTGATTGAATGGGTCCACATGTTATGTAAGAAACATGAGCATGTTACAAGTGGCGAACAATATTGTTATGCCATCGCCTTTGCTGATTACAGTCTGTTATGGTCAAACATTAGCTTTGCTGAGTTCCAGTGAAAAGTGTTCTTTTATGTTTGTGTTAGTTTGTGTGTGCGCAACTGGGTCATGCCTATGCAACTGTTAAATTTGTGTCCTTGTGCATATTTGTTAAGAATTGTGGACACAAGAAGTAATGTTTGTGTGTGTGTGTGTGTGTGTGTGTGTGTGTGTGTGTGTGTGTGTGTGTGTGTGTGTGTGTGTGTGTTCGTTCCAGGGTAAGATGGTTAAAGGTATGGGCGGAGCAATGGACCTGGTGGCCAGTGCTGGAACTAAGGTGGTGGTAACAATGGAACACTCTGCAAAGGTAGGCACAGGCACAGACGACAACAGCCTTGTACAGCTTCCACACAGCATTGCAGTACGATTCCTATTCTGAAAACGTTGGGACACTACTAATTATAACTAATTCTATCGACTTTTAACAAGAATAGATATATATAAAAGAGCATCAGAGAGGCTGTGAGAGTCTCTCAGTATTAAAGATCATTTGTTACATAAAAGTGTAGAATTACCAAGATTGCTTAAGCAATATTACACAAGTGGGAGTGGTGGTGTTAGTGTTTTCCAACCACCACTACGACTGTGATATCACTTTTATACAACAGTTCCATTACCAACCTACTGTTGTAATGTTTTGAGACACCAATGTATTGTATTTTTTTTTTCGACTGTTTAGTGGCGATTTTTTGTTTGTTAATTTTGTTTGTTCATGTTTAATATGTATCTCACACACACGTACTGCTTTATACCTGTAGGTGAACATGCAAACTTACCAGGATGCTAATTCCTAGTTGATTGTCTGTCTGTCTGTCTGTCTGACAATAACTCCCTGAGCTCCCATCAAGAGAACATTGAAGACACACAGGCAGGTCATAGGGCTGTAGGGCACCCTTTCACTCAGCCACTCACTCACTGCGTCCTTATTGATTCGCCTCTCCGTCTGGCTGCAGTGGTGGCGCCCAAGATGAAAGTGTAAGGCACTCGTAAAAATAAAAGACTGACGTTTCATT
The DNA here is from genome assembly GCA_027497455.2 of Sardinella longiceps. NCBI lineage: Eukaryota > Metazoa > Chordata > Actinopteri > Clupeiformes > Clupeidae > Sardinella > Sardinella longiceps. The sequence continues at coordinate 4,832,006 of JAODXP020000028.1, forward strand.
GGCGTCAGTAGGGCCCACCTTCTAGTGAAAATGGTCTGGCCTCTGCAAACTCTTTTAACATGACGCCAAGTAAGGATAACCGAGGACTAGCCTGTTGTTGTCATTTTGGGGACAGCCTGCTGTGGCTGGTCAGCAAAGGACAGCGAAGCACAGCTCCCAGTCCCAGTGGACACAAATGTCAGTTGGGAATATTATTTATCAGGGTTGGCCACCTTTTCTGCAATCACCAATTCCCAATAATCAGAAGTGAGAGAAGTGCGTTCAGAGAGTCATGGATTTCAATGAAGATTAGGTTCAAGGTATGAAAATTTGGCATTTATAGGTTGAAACATTCAAAAATAACCCTGAAACGGAAAAAGGTTGTGAAAAAGCAACTAGACTGACATAATTAGCGAGCACCCATTATGTTCATCTACCATGGCTGCTGTTTTGAATACAATGCAAGAGAATGGCGAGTTGTGTTGTCTCAAAGCTGAAACTATTTCTTGAAAATGCCACATAGTGGCTTTAGTTACAACGATTTTGCACATCCTCTATCGAGGTGCAGGACCGAACCTTGCCATTAATCCAGGTTGGGAAAGGTCCGCACACTAGAAACCTTTTAGCCTGTCATTGTTTGACACCAATGACTGTATAAAGTATAAAGTACTATAAAAAGTCATTGTATGACACCGAATAACGTTTCCACCATTTATCTCTGGCCTTCCTCAGGCAGAGATGGTTGAAATGTTATTCTGGGAATCTGAGGAAGACCAGAGATGGTGAAAAAGTTATTCTGTTTCGTACAATATATTGCAGCTTTAACTTGTAGAAACATCATTCCTGCATCTTATAGCCATGTGCACTAGCATCAACATGTAAGTGTGATTTTGCAGATTCTCATAACATTGGCATTAGAGCCTCTCAGAACACAAAAAAGGGGGGGAAAACATGTGACTGGAGTTGTGGAGCTGTGATTTGAAACCCCTTCCAACCTGCTCCTCTGTGACGACAGATTCCAGCTCCACTGAGCGGGCTCCACCTGCCACCTGTCACTCATTCACACATCACAACGGCTTTGTTTTATTTATTCAGCTGATGTACTACCCCAAGGCACTGTGTGTGTGTGTGTGTGTGTGTGTGTGTGTGTGTGTGTGTGTGTGTGTGTGTGTGTGTGTGTGTGTGTGTGTGTGTGTGTGTGTGTGTGTCCAGACCTCAGCTGTGTAGGGGACAAGACACACACACTGGATGGCATAAGGGAAAGAGATGTGGTTAGAGCCGGGGCCTTAGGGGGGTGTTGTTCACATGCTGCTGCCCCTTGGTTTTACTCTAACGGCCAGCGTGTCCCCAGGGGTCAGTGAAGCATCCCCCCGCAAGGGAAATAACAGGACATCACCACAGCCATCTCTCTCCTCTCCTCTTCTCTCTCTCTCTCTCTCTCTCTCTCTCTCTCTCTCTCTCTCTCTCTCTCTCTCTCTCTCTCTTTCTCTCCTCTCTCTTCTTTTTCTCTCTCTCTCTCTCTCTCTCTCTCTCTCTCTCTCTCCCCTTCTTCTGTCTGTCTGTTACTTGATTTGCCTTGGTCTCTCTTTTTTTTTCTTCTTCTTCTTTTTTTTCGTGTGCATGCACTCTCCTCCATTTATTTTCAGTGCTGTTGCTGGCTGCTGCTATTTTTATTTATTTATTTATTTATTTTTTGTTATCCTGAACTTCCAACCCTTCCTCTGCCATTTCGATCTGCCCGGAGCCCTGAGCTCACCCTAGCGCACCCCAGGGAGGGGAGAAGGCTTGTCTAAGGCTCCGCTTCCAAAAGTTAGCACAGTGTAGACTTTCCAGCGCTCCACAGAGGTGAAAGAGTTCAGTTCAGGGAGGTTTGTGTTGGCTTGCACTTCTTTGTCCTCTGCCTCTATTAATGTGTACTGGCACTACATATCAGACTTCTCTATTTATGATGCCTATGGCACACAGACACACACATACACGCACACTCACATGTACACACACATACAGTACATATATACACACACACACACACACACACACAAACATACAAGCATATTTTAAAAATTCATTTACACTTTAATTGAACTTTTATAGCTTGTTCGTGGTCTCTCCCATCAATCATTTTAATTGCCTAATACTCACTGCTTTATGTTGCTCCACAACACACATGTAAACAACACACACACATACACATACATACACACATACACATACATACATACACACACACACACACACACACACACACACACACACACACACACACACACACATATATTTACTTTTCCCCCTTCGAGTATGGGTTTTGTCTTGGTGCCACTGAGGTTTGTGCAGCCTTACTCTAGATGCCTCATTATCAAACCGTGTCACCCCACTGTCACTGGGATGGGGTGCAGAGTGCTGAGTTTCAAGAGTGGCGCTATAAATAATTCTCTCTCTCTCTCTCTCTCTCTCTCTCTCTCTCTCTCTCTCTCTCTCTCTCTCTCTCTCTCTCTCTCTCTCTCTCTCTCTCTCTCTCTCTCTCTCTCTCTCTCTCTCTCTCTCTCTCTCTCTCTCTCTCTCTCTCTCTCTTCCTGTCTATCTCTCTTTTGTCGATTTCTCTTCCTGACCCAGGGAGGCAAACACAAGATTTTGGACAAGTGCAACCTGCCCCTCACCGGCAAGCAGTGTGTGGACAGGATCATCACAGAGAAGGTTTGTGTCCTCAGTGTCGGAATAAACCGATGAATGACTGTGTGTATATGTTCATATGTACAGTATGACTGCCTATTATTTCTGTTAAATTCTCTCGTGGGACTTAAAGAGTGAGTTATTGTAAATCAAACTTCAATAGTGAGTCATTCAAAACTAAAATAGATTGTCTGGCTTGGTTAGAAATGCACACTTGGTGTAAATTCAGCAGTACCTTGGTTGTTTAATCTGACAGGATATTACTTTCGCCGACACAAATCAAATAAAAGCCACAGGTTATTTTGCAACTCACAAGCCCCATTGAATAATTTATCCGTTTAAAGTGAATTGGGAGTCATTTCTCCTTTATGAGTGAGCGCCGTGGTTTTGATGCAGCAGTTCGGCTCGCCGCGCTGTGAGTCAGACGATATTCAGCAAAACGAGCTCAATGGGGCGTAATGGCTAATTCACTTTACTATGAATCCCCTTAGTGTACTTCTGTACTCTGTGAATAGGTTTTCTTTTCCTTTTTTTTCTTTTTTCCCCCCTGAATTGTTTTGAACGATGAAGACGAGAGAAAATAGCAGGGACAGATAAAGTTAATTGTTACTGCACAAGGTCTTAAGGAGCTGGAAATGGCATTGTTTGCTCCAACCTTAACCCAATCAGAGGAGCTTTGCAACAACGTTAACGTATTGACTCCCTTTCCCCTAAATGCACAGCGGCTCTCCAGAGCTCCGAGTGGTAATGGCATTAGCCTACCAACCAAACCACATGGCCCATATGCTTGCGAGTCATTCATCTTTTTCTGCAAGTACTTGTGAGATGGTGAATACTTCCCCGTAAGGAAGGTCTACTCTACTGTTTGCAACATGGTCACTTTCTATAAAGGTTCCAGCCTACCAGAGTTGGCTAATATAGTATGAATTAGCCACATTTTAGTGTGTGTGTACTGCACACTTAGTATTTGTTTTATGTACAGTAGCTAAACGTGATGTCTTATAGTGTTAGTAACATTTTTGGACAGATGGCACTGTAGGGTGTGGATTTTTGCAGCCATTAAGCCAAATTTGTATTTTTTATGCAAATAAAAAGCATGGGAGTGAATGACTTTGCCCTTGGCTTCTGGTGAAAGTGGGGAGTGGAGTCGGAAGCTTCTGAAATGATCTTTGTGATTTGAAACAAGGAAGGTCTTGGTGCCTTGTATTTTGATATTTTTGTGTATCATCAGATTGGGCTAATGGTTTCATTTCTTTTGAATTTTAAGAAGCTGTATCCTTTCTTTTAGTGCTTCCTTCTTGTTGATGGTCAATGTTCAGCATAACCAAGCCAGACTCTGTAGCAGAATTGTTCTCTGAAGCGTGAGAATCAACCTTTTGATACTGCATCAGAATAACTGAACTTTGCGTAGACTAAGGTCCTTGATAAATCTATAAGCTCTGGGATACTGTAACATACAGTAATTTACTATTTGCTGCACCATGGGATGAAATTAAATTGTCTTTGTTACTAGTTTACCAGCTGTTTGTGTGCGTCTCAAATCTTGCTACTCAAACAGTTTACTCAACTGTGCCTGCTCTGATTCTCTCTGATTCTGTTCTCACATAGTGGCTTGGTGTGACTGTAACAAATGGACTGGAGCTTAAAACCTAGTTATTTTTCTTCCACCTTTTCTTGTGTCGACACAGCTCTTTTCAAACACATCACAATTTCACACAGATTCTAAAGAATCAGAGATGTTGGAAGTCTAAAAGCTTTTCTTTTCAGTGGGCCTTGGTGTGGATATGATGTTGTATTGACTCAACATGATTGTATTATTTTATATAATGAGCAATGAGTTGCAGGGTAACTATGTAAATGTGATGCATCAGATTATCCATTTGTTGAAATTAATGCACTTTGGAAAATTAGATTAACTAGCTCATCAGAACTTTTAGTTATGGCATTTTCCTCCTCTAGTTACAAGTAACACGCACCATCCTCTAACACACAATTGTGCGCGCACGCACACACATACAGTACACATACACATACACATACACATACATACTGTAAATAGGCACAATTCTTATTGTGCAGCCATGGGCTCCCCCAGTCTTGTCTAAATATAATCTCCATGTCTGCCTTTTTACATTACTCCTCCTCACACTCATTAGGGCTTGTCATAGCCAAGCACTTGACTCATTTTTGACAAAAGTCCCCTTGGCTAGTTGGGTGTTACACAACCAGGGCCAGCCAGAATGGTCTGCAGTCACTAGCCCCTTCTATGCTAAAGCTTGTCCAGGACACTTCCAACCACAACACTGTTGTTTCTGCTCACCAAGTGCTATCGGTTAGCTGAGAAATCATACATAGACATACTGTACGTTCACACCAAAAGCTACTAAAACTGTAAAATCGCTTTTGTCGCTCAAAAAAGCAGCTGCTAAAATTTCTGAATTTGCCCATTGTCCATGTCATTCCATTTACAGCACAGCATTTAGATTTACAGCTGAAACGCGTCATAGCTTTTAGTCGCTCAAATTAACCAACTTTTACAGCTAGTAGATTTGCAGTTTTTGTCGCTCTTGCCCAGAGAAAGTGAATGACTTCTGGCGATTATACAGCTTTAGTAGCTCTTGGTGTGAGCGTACAGATACCCAAGTGGTAGCAAATTGTTTTGCTCAGCAAGTCTAGCCATCAGCCATAAAGAACTGTGATCACAACCAATCACAACACTCTATGTAGGCGGGGAGTCGTTGGGCGGGCTTAGCATTGTTTGAATTGATTTGTTCGTTGCTCTCATTGGTTGAAGCCAGAGCCATAGAAATTGCCATCCTATTGCGGGCAGAGGCAGTTTGAAAGATTCTGGCCCTAGCATCTACCCATCGTGGCCGGCCTGGACATTATATGTTATAGTCTGGCTTGTCAGGCTAGCTGTGGATAGGAAGATAAATGAGACAATTTATTCAACGACTGAATATTGGATATCGATGACTAATGCTAACTAAATTGGACTGTAAGTTCTCTTTCTGTTTTTACTCCTATAGCCCTGTTCAGTTAGCGTTAGCTAAGAATCGCTGTTCAATCTATGTATTGACAAATTCTCTCGTTATTCTTCCCATTGACACCCCAACACAGGCTGTGACATGAATAACAGTTAAGAGAATAGTCCATGTGCACAGTATCCCCTCCAGGCCCAGTTGGTTCAATTGCAATAAATAGGACCCTCTTCTATTCACCTTATTCAGCCCTGTCCCTTTTTATAATTTTTTCTTCCGCAATTGTCCTCCGATTGTCTTGGAACTTCCATTAGCCGCTGCCTCATTCAAATCAACGTAATTTTCATGAAATACCACAATCACAAAACTCCTTAATGTAGCCGTTTTTACTGCTGAAAACATCATTTTTTATCAGGCGACCAACTGTTCTAACTTTATTGATGGATATTGTGAGCACAACTTAAGTAAGACCACTTATATCAGACCGTTAAAACACCAAATATCACAACGCTAAGTCAATGCGTTGCCAGACCGGATGTTGAATGACAATCGTCATGGCAGCCCCCGTGTTTACCCGCGGAATAAGGTGAATATGCTTAGTCCGCATGGTTAGTCTCGATACACTTACTGCAACGTACTGCAACGCATATTACTGTCTGAATGAGGCACTCGATGTTGCTTATGTATCAAAACAGTTAACCGAATACACAGAGTCACTTAATCCTTGCTCCTTTTGAGATACTCTGAATTTGGATGGGTTTTAAATGCAAGGGCCTACTGTACCTAAAGCACAGCGTATTGCACATTGAGGAGAGAGCTGACCATCAGTGCAACAGCTTGAGTCAAATCAGGGTTGAATGAGGAGAATTCACCATTTAAAGACCCTTTGTAGCTTTTGTAATGGGTCAGATGTGGAATTTAATGTATGCATATATATAGAAGGACGGCAATGAATAGCATATTATAACATAGAACCATGTTCAAATGAAAATGCTCAGCTGATTGAATAATTTCATTACACCCCCCCCCAACACACACACACACACACACACACACACACCCTCTCTCTCCCTCCCTCTTTCTCTGCCTTCTTCTGTCTTTCTCACTGTCTCATGTGTTCTCATGCTCTTGTTCTCTCCCCCTCTGCAATTGCTGTTGGTGGGGTCTGGGGGGTTGTCACAATTTCCTTACAATAAAATGCTTCATGATAGTCTTTGACAGTGTAAATCCTACCCTGCCCTGGCTGTGGTAGAATGAACTCACTGAAATGCTGCTTTGTCAGTGTCCATTGTAAACCTCTTATACAGTGTGTCTATACTGTATATTGATTGATTTGATATATTATTTGTTTTTATATTGCTTAATTATTATCTCTCTGTTTTGGACAGGCTGTCTTTGATGTGGACAAGGAAAAAGGCCTTACATTGATCGAGGTTTGGGAGGGTCTCACACCAGACGACATCAAAAAATGCACAGGCACAGATTTTGCCGTAAGTATTGTTGAAATACCAGTCAAGGTCAATATCCATTACAAGCAGATAGGAAATACAAGGACAGCATTGACAATCAGAGCTTAAAAGTAAACAGCCAGTGATACTTTTAACCAACATTTCATTAAAAAGTGCCATGTATAAAGCAGTTTAACTAATATTGGATATGTATGTTTGTCTGTTCATAATGTAAACAGGTATCTCCTAACCTGAAGTCCATGCAGCAGATCTAAGACAGCTGAGGGTACAGGAAGTGGAAAATCCGTCTTCGTCCAACAAACAGAGATTAAACTAACATTTTCGGCCCGTAATCAATACGTACAGTACCACGAATGTAACATACTAAATCATGAAATGAAGTGTTACCGCCCAAGTTACAGTCTGTAAACATTATGGACTCTCAGGTTGAAATTACTAGCGAGCAAGTCAGAAGTCCAGTAGAGGTTCCTTCTCATAAATAAATGACCTCGTCAGTAGACATTGTGAATACCTTAAAGTTAAACTCAGAGATTTTTTTAAAAGATACATAGGGAATGTCAAATAAGTTCTAATCTTTCAGATAGAATTTATTTGACTCAGTTTTACGGTTTTGGATGAATTCTTATGGATTTTTGCATCATAATCACCTGAGCAACCTTAACAGAGATTGGTTTTCAGTTGACAGTTTGCATTCTGGCAGTATGAGCCTTGCTGCTCAGTCAGATACTGCCACATTTGGTTTGAGCTTCAGAACAACCATTCAAAGCATTACAGATGGTAGTTGTGGCCTTATGTTTTGTGCACCCACAATTCCAAGTCCTTTGTACATATCAAATAGTTTTTTCCAATTTGTGAATGTAACTTGCATTTTTTATTGTGAGAAAAATGGCAAGCTTAGAATGAAATTAAAATAAACATGTAATTTTGACAATCATGTTTTGACATTCTCTCAGTCTGTGTGTGTATAAAGTGTTTGAGATAAAATTCAATTATTTGGCTGAAGATGACCTCTCGGACTGATTCTACTGAGGTTGTTGGGGGTAGTCTTGCTGCCGAGGCTAAAATTGTACTTGTCACTTTGTGACCTGACTAGTAGACAGTTGGTGCTTGTGCAAACGTTTTGGCATATCTGCGCCTGGCAGGACAAGAACTCTTAAGAGGATCATTTGTAAGGCTTTCTATGTAAGCATCCCCATGTCCATTTGGTTGTGGTGGTTGGGGCTGGGGTGGGTGTGTGTGTGTGTGGGGGGGGGGGGGGGTGTCAAATCAATTACAGCCATTAAACTTCTTTCATTTTCCCCAATGGAAATGTAAACCAAGGAAAACTGTGATGGATCCTTTTTTAAGTGACTTATAAAAGTGCTGAAAATATACATTCCTAAAACAGGTTGACTGCTACAATTGATGTGTGTGATCCAAAATAAGAGGAGAGGGGGAGAACCGTTTGAAATGGAGATTTGAACATTGTAACTCAGCTGCCTGGATCTCAAATAATGCCTTGAATGACATCAAACGAATCAACACAAAACTCATTGGTGCCAATGGTGCAAAAGCTCTTCATCAAGCAAATGAAAATAGAATCCCGTTTCCAAGTGACTATTTTATCCATGTCCCAATAATGTTTATTTAGACCTTACGGTTTATTATTATTATTATTATTATTATTATTATTATTATTATTATTACCCTTTTATTATTGGTGCGGTTTGGGGGTGTGGCTCTTCTGGTGCTGTGAACCCGCCGCTCGGTCCCGTTGCGCAGGAGAGGAGCCGGCTTTGCCAGCGCATTCGGCTTATGAGCACCATATACACACAGCACAGGACGGCATGGCTTCGTCTCATGGGAAGAATGAACTCCGCCTTGCAGACTGGATGGCAAGTTTGCCGGAGAACCTTCACAGCATCCCTCTAACTAACCTGGCTATACCTGGTGAGACTTCCTCTTTTTGGCAAACGCGCGAAAAGCGGCCGGAAAGTGTTTTGGAATAGTGGGTTATCACGAGAAATTTGGTGTTTGTACATTGATACTACATGCTTGTCCCTGGATGCTAACTAACCACAATAAGCATTCAGGGTATTTTGCCTACCAGTTCATGTAACGGTTAGAATGAAAATGTTGAGGTAGGTTAACTCGAAGTCGTTCAAAACAGGTTGAAGTGTAATAACAATGGTCTGTCGGAGCTTTTATTGGCGCATCACTCGTGACCGCAATTGAACATGACACTTGTTGCTCAGGATTTATGAACGCACCATAAGTCGCAGTCGGGCACATCTGCATTGTTTTGCCATAAGCTGTTTGAAATATGGTGCCCATGGTGGTCCATCTTTTAATCCACTTCAAATGTATTTCTGAAACGCGCAGGACTCAGGAGCGACAGATGGAAAGGCAGTGTTATTGAATCATCCAAAAACATTTCATTTGATGGTGCGTGGCAGCCTGAAAGCGTACCGGACTGTTCACGAAAATGATAATATCCTTCAGTCGCTCTGGATTTGGTATTGAGTATAGGCCTATTGGTAATTTTCTGTCCCACAAGTTTTTTCTGTTTGTTTGTTATTTTCAAATCGATGTATGCTTAGTTTTCAGTTTGACAGTTTAACAGCCATAGAATTTTCAATAATAACTGATGACCAATGTTGCGCTGTGCGTAATTATTTCAGAGAGGATTTCAAGGGATTATTAATATACTGCCTGAAAGATGTCATACACATAAAATAATCAAGGACACTTCAAGGCAGTAACGTTACAAGCCATATGCCACCTACTGGTATCAGTGGTGGGAGGGCAGCTGCGCTGCTAATTACCATCATGCGAGAAGGGAGTCAATCTGATCTGATGCCACAAGGCGACGAAAAATTACAGTAGCCCACAGCTCACAGATTTGACTGATGCCAGGTCCAAACTTGATGGCTTGTGTTGCTCAGGGACAGTTGAGAGATCTTCATACCATAGCCTGTCTCAGTTTAGACTAGGAGCTGTCACCATCTTAATTGAGATCATTTAATTTTGCTGGCCGCCATACTGTAGGCTACAAGTCAATTTCATGTAATTTTGGTAAAATCATGTATCTGTCAAATAGAATTTATTAGGGTATGTCTTACATTAGACTGTTTTTTTCATCTGATGGATCCCTGACAGGTCAAGATAAGTGAAGAGATGGCCAATCAGGGGTGTATGCTAAGCGTTGCAGTGATTAGTAGGTCTGATTAAGCGGCCCTGTCACTGATTTCTCAGTTCACCGGCGCTATGAGTCATTACCTGTTCATTAACAGTGTCTAACCAGTGCTTAAACTGTTAACACTGATCAAATGATGAATAACTCACCAAATACCTGGAGAATCAAGGTACTGTATGTCACCCGGTCATAAATGATTTCTTAGGAAGCTTTGGTTTGATAGCCAGACCTTTTCTTCTCTTATTCCCTCTAGTCTAGGCTAGTCTGATTGGATAAGCCTAGGGTGCTCAGGGAATATGATGGACACCACAGCTTGGGTTCGGAGCTTTTAATTTAATCAAAGTGATATTGCTATCTCTCTCTCTCTCTCTCTCTCCCCCTCACACACACACACACACACACACACACACACACACACACACACACAGTGCTCTCCCCTGTGCACAGGTGTGAGGGATGTTTCCATGACTGACTCCTGTGGTGTCTCTTGTATGCACAGACACACACACACACCTTACAATCATAAATTCAATATGCCACTTCAGACAATTTAGGTATTTTGCAGCTTCTTCAGCAATTTGTAATTTATAACAAGGCTATTGTATCACTTTATTTCCATACAAACTAACCTCTCCCCCAACATCCACATTATTCTTTCTTAGTCACTGATCACCTGTGAAGTGTGTGTGTGAGTGATTGGATGCTTGACTAGCCTGGCAGGCCATCCTATTGCCTCCGCTAGGGTACATCTAGATTTCTAGGCTAATGCTTGACACCAATAGCAGCATCTGTAATGTGACATGGGAAGCAATCTACCTGTCTGTAGTGTTGGCAGTACTCTTTGCCAGTGAATGGAGTACTTTAAATAACCGGACCATATCATTCAGTTACCACATGCATCTGGGTGAAATGGCCTAAAAATCATACTGCCCTTTAATTTCATGTAAACAGTGTTTATTGCGATGGATATAGTTTGGTATATACAACTACATTTCAATATAATTTCATGTGAAGGATTGAGCTTTGGAGACAATGGAGACAGAAATTACCTAATTATGTTCCAGTCTTCCTTCAGCAACAGGTTTTTTTTTATTATTATGGCCGTGAAAGTCTGACAACTAGCCTTCCATCGCTCTTTCTGAATTTTCTTTTTTCTTTTTTTTTTATTTTATGGTTGTGAATGTATGACGAGCACCTTTGCTCCTTTTGAAAGTTGGATATATTTTTGGGTTTTTATTTGACAGGACAGTGAAGAGATGAGTGGAAATGAGTGTGGGAGAGAGAGAGAGAGTTCAGGGCTTGGCTGACTCCATTCAAGGTGCTTGCGGGTACTGAGTTTGTGTGCATTAGGCTACAGTTTGCACTGTAGCTTGCCCCTCAACCTGACTCCTTGGTTGGAGTCTCAATTCCATCAGTTTCTGAGAAGCTTGTGACAGCTCCCACTGGCAGTGTAGTCAATTTGGAGCTGGAACAGACAGACATTGCAAGGAAACCACCATACTTGCCACCAAGTCAGTGGTTGTGTTGTATCCACCGTCCCTAGAAGATCCATGAGTGGAAGGCCATCCCAGCAAACACGGAACGTTATGGGAACCTTAACTAACGTTCCCTCCCGGTTCTCCTATGGTTATTTTAAGAACGTTATCCTATTTTGGTTCGGAAAACGTTAAAACTCTAACGTTACAGCGTGGTAACTTTGTGACCTTCCGAAAACGTTCCCTCGTGGTTATTTTTTAAATTGTATTTAAATTACAATCTGATAGATATTATATGTAAATTATCATTAAACAACTTGATTTTGACTCTTTATGATAATAGATTTAGACTATCTTAATTTTATGACTCACTATTAGGGGTGTATTAGTAGACTATCTTAATTTTATGACTCGCTATTAGGGGTGTATTAGAGCTATTTTTTTTATTTTTTTTTTACTTGCAATTCAAATGACTGCGTGGTCTAACGGTAACGCACCTGCGTGCTATGCGGGCGACCGGGGATCGATTCGATGCATGCACTATTTATGTTTTTTCTTTATATTTTTCTCACAAAATGGCACGTTAGAATAACGTTGCGGGAACGTTCGCCTAACCAGAAATGCAAACCAGCAGCTAACGTTCTAGTTCCGTTTAAAAAAAACTTTCCTAGTGCCCCTTCAGACAACCAAAACTACTTTCAGGGAACGTTCTCATACCCGTCAGAAAACCTTCCTGGAACGTTTCCGGAACCAAAAAATGTTACTTGGGATATATCTCCGAATGGAGGAGGATTTGTGGATGTGTAAGGTCTGTTGGGATGCTACTGAGATGAAGTCACCTTGCAGGGAAGCCTCCTTATTAGATATTCCGACCCCTAGAGGACTGCTGCAGAGAACACTTTTGTTTTGACACCATCTTCAAATCTGTTGCAAAAGTGGTGCTGATGTTGCCTCGCTTTCACAATGTATTACCTCAATCTCAGATTGTGTTTTGTCTGGAGACCTCCCGTAGCTGTCATCTGCCAATTCTCTGAGGTGGGATTAACAGACGTAGATTAAATATACCTTCATTAGCAGTTTCTTGAATTTGGTTTTAGGTGTTAAGCCCGCCTCCATTGCTTCAGGCTCATTTTTGATTGGTTTCCTGTGTCAGGCACACAAAGTGGAGAGAGTGCAAATATATCCTGTACTGAAGGCCTAGGGGCCAGGCTGAGATGCAGAGACAAGTTAGATCACTTGCGAATCAGAATGGGTTTCCCAGGTTAGTGCTGCTGATGGATGGGATTCAGCTACAGGAAAGACAACTGTAATCATTCATTTTATTCATTCTTTTATTCGTTCATACTTCATTCATTAGTTTATTGGTCAGGGACAATGCAGCGCACACTATTACAATACAAGCCATAGTAGTATGTGTAGATGTGTTGCATAAAAGGTTTTGAGACAATTGGCAAATTTTCAACCCCAGTCCAGACATTTACAGAAAAAAAGGACCAAATGTAGCCTCATAAAGAGAGAGAGAGAGAGAGAGAGAGAGCATAGCGTGAGTTACACAATCAATCAAATTTTTATGTCTCATACAACTACAGCAAGACCATCCAGATGTATTGTGGATAAAATTTTATATCTTATTAGGAAGTGAAATGGTGTATTTGAACTGTCAGTGAAATTGATGTATACATAACATTTCCTTCAGTGTCAATGGGCTGTGTCTTTTTGTCCTCAGAAAACCACCATCAAGACCACCAGTATTGGATCTAATCACGTATTATTGTGTGAAAACAGTCCAATAAGGTTGAATTATCATTGGTTCTCTAATTTTGAACTAGATTACATGCTAAAATCGAATCTAGGATGTCTTATTGTACATAGGCCTTGCTGATAATGGCAAAAAAACAATAATCACAATCATTTTGGGCAATATTGAAACAACATGATTACTCAATGACTGGAAACAGTTTCCACTTTCTAAACTTAAAAAAGCTTTATGTAATCAAAGTGAAAAACTAATTAGAAGACCATCTGATCCTCCTTAGCAAACCTCTTCAGCCCATGTGCATCGGCTAATTGAAGAGATCACTTGCACAGGCATACAGGAAGTACGGGACATTATCCAGCGCTGAAAAATAATCAATTCCTAATCATTGAGAGTCATGATTATGAATAATTGATTGATTTGAGTTGCACAGCCCTATATATTACTGCATGATTGGCTATTTTGACTCACATGTTGACACTTTTCAGCCGTTTGGAGCATGAAACAAACAGAGTGGCTAGGCTTATAATACGTTATATGTTTCTGAATGAACCACCATGCAGGTGGAATTCAGCAATGGCATCCCCTCAGACGCCATACGTTGAAATGGCAGGCACATTATATTTTCAGTCATCCTTCATTTACACACAGAAATGCTCACTAGCAGGAAAGGCTCTGTGATTGTTGGTGTGTGTGTATGTGGGTGTGTGTGTGTGAGAGAGAGAGATACATTGAAATGGTGGGCACAGTATATTTTCAGTCATATTTCATTTGTGTGGTCTATTCTCCCAGTCTGTGCTGCAGTGAGTAACTTGCAGGGTTGAGCTCAGGTGTGTGCGGGACTGAACTGTGAAGGACTGCACAGGCCACAGGCATCCATTCAAATGTGTAACAAGCAGGAATATTATAAACTGTACCGGTGTAGAGATAGATTGTAATGGTTAAGTACTAAGCAGTAGTGGTTAGGAACAGTATCTGCTACAAATGTAATGGTTCAAGCGTTTAGTATGTTATTATTTACATGTTTCATATCATTGTCTTCTTAGATAAGTAAGATGAAGATCAGCATATGCACTCAGGGATTGTTATAAATTGGTGCATTCATTTATACCATGCTGCTCTGATATTACTTACAGAGTACCTTGGGATGGAGTTTTACAACACTTGCTGACGTTTATGGCAGCAAGTTTCTTTGGAAACAAACCCTCCACTTTTCATTGATAGCCCCTCAAAATGGCATACCGGTCATAAGAAGATAAAAACCATTATGTATTTGACTAGCAATAATTAGAGCTGATTATGAGCTACGCATCACATTTAAATGTTATTAGAGTATATTTTATATATATATTTTGTGTATATTTTTTCTGCAAGCTGTCAATTAGGCAGAAAAAACCTATACTTATTATCCTGAGTGGAGCTTTTGTGAGGGTACTGTTCTTTCTCTGCTTCTTATTTAGAGATGAAAGTGAATTGAATACTTACGTTTTTAAAAGATTTACGTCAACTTGGAAAATAATTAGCCCGAGGCTGTCAGATGGCAGTTGCTGGTTTCTCAAGTCCAATTAATCCCTGCTGGCGGCTGTGAGCGATTCTCCGTCCGCGGCATGATGTCTGAGGCAAATGATGAGGACATTTCACGCAAAACAACATAGCCGATAAACAAACCAAAAAAAAATAATCATCACTTAGGCACAGTTAGATGGAGTGTGCACACTGTGTTGGTCGAAAGCAGGGCAATTTACTAAAGTGGTGCTTTGATTTTAGCTTGATGTGCCATTTTCACGTCTCTAAGAAGAGCCTCCTGGTTGCAAGGAAAGTAAAGTCATTTGCACGCAAACTTGCCGCAGGGTTTTAAGTGCTTGAAATGCAGATATGTTTTGATGTTCTATAAGCTGTCACAGAGAAATTGCATTTTGTTCCTGCAGGCATTCTTCTCAGGTTTGAATGGCAGAGGGATTGAGGGGTGAGGAAAACATACTGTGATGGTAATGTTTTTCAGAGCCCCTTCAAAGGTTGTTATTGCTGTTGCTGATGTTGTTCAAAACTCTCCCTTCTTCTCCATGTAGGCCTCCTGGTTGTCATTCTTATACGTTGCCGTTACCATCTACTTTCTGCTTTTGTGTATGTTTTGGATGCAAGTTCTTCGTTCTTGTCAGAAAATATCCAAAATTCGTTTAATATGACAAATGTTATGCACCTTAAATAAAAAGTCTAAAAAATTTAAGTCATCTGTGTTGCACCGGCACTCGCTTTCTACATTGACTTGGTCCTATCCTGGTTGCACCAGACTGACCAACCACAGAAGTGCTTTCCTCTGTAATTGCATATAATATGACTCACTTTCAAAAAAATTTGCAATACCGTACAAACATTCAAGCACCAGCAACTGCAGACCCGTGGCATAGAACCGTTGGTGTCTGTGTTAAATCCATTTGACAAATAGCAAAGACAAGGTCATTCTAGTCACTCACATCACATCCATTCTTCCAGTGCTCTGGCTTGTGATCTGTTTGCCTGCAAGTAAGATACCTGTGTGTGTGTCCTTGCAGCGTACACACAGCACATGGCTTTTAGGGGAGACATAATGGAGCTAGAGGGGTTTTTTGCTATAGGTACAGTACAGTACTCTAAAGATGCTTCTTTCTATCTCCCTCTCTTTCTCTCTCACTCACTCTCGCTTTCTGACATTCATTTTCTTTCTCTCTCTCTCTTTTTCTGAAAGAGATACTGTATATGTCGTCTTGGATTTCTGTTGGACAAACAGAGCATGATGTGGCGGCTGCCTGGCTATTGTTGACCATTAAGTCATTGTGTCATGTAGAAATCTCATCTGGCTTGAGGCTTTAGAAATTGCTCTGTGTGTAGCAGAACACGATGGCCCTCCTGTGCTGAAAAGCTTGTCTCTTTACAAATGCTCACAGACAGGAAAGGCTCAGATTTTTGATGAATAACACTTGTAATGTGTGTGTATCTGTGTGTGTGTGTGTGTGTGTGTGTGTGTGTGTGTGTAATTTGTGTTTGTCCAACCCATTCAGATAAAGGATCAGTTCTTAGGTCACAGCACAAGTTGTTAGATGGATGGTACAGTAGATTTCTAAAACTGCCTTGTTGCCTTTCTTGCAATTTGATTGAATTTACAGTTGATATTTACAACATAATCCCCACCACTCCCTTTTATATGTGTGTATGATAAAATATGCTGCTGCATAATGCAATCGAAAGGGTTGATTCATTGGTTGTCTTTCAAACTGCCTCTACACTCAATACAAGCATGATATGCTACTACTAGAGCTAGTGTAATGGATGCTAACTAGTGTAACGGAGGCTAGCTAGCTCAGCGGTAGTACGTGTAAATCCTCATCACCTAATTCCATGGGCGCTTCTAGCAGCTGAGTTAGAAGCTAGGGCTTTTAGCTCAGTTGGTTAGGTTAGAGCGTCCCACTCCCACGCCGGGAGTTTGTAGCTTGCGGGGTGGCGGGTTTGAGACCCGTGTATGGTGTGGACCGCCACTGGCTACATTGGTGCCGTGACCCGGATGGGAGTGAGGATTTGGAGGGTGAGTGTAACGGAGGCCTGATAGCTCGGCTAGCTCAGCGGTAGTACGTGTAAATCCTCATCACCCAATTCCATGGGCG
Source organism: Sardinella longiceps (assembly GCA_027497455.2). NCBI lineage: Eukaryota > Metazoa > Chordata > Actinopteri > Clupeiformes > Clupeidae > Sardinella > Sardinella longiceps. Next base: position 4,849,149 of record JAODXP020000028.1, read on the forward strand.
CTTATAGCAGCTGAGTTAGAAGCTTGGGCTTTTAGCTCAGTTGGTTAGAACGTCCCACTCCTACGCCGGGAGTTTGTAGCTTGCGCGGTGGCGGGTTCGAGACCCTTGTACGGTGCCACTGGCTACACTAGCCTGATCTAGATGGCGGCAGTAAATCCTCACAACCCTACCTTCAAGGTCACTTTTAACACTTTTTGGAAGCCTGGGCTTTTCAACTCATTGGTTAGAGTGTTCGACTCCAATGTGTTGGGTTTGTTGTAGTTGATAAGGTGGCGGATTTATGGTGTGGACTGACCTCGGCTACACTAGGGGATGTCTATGCAAATGTTAGAGCAATATGATTGGTCCGACCAAACATGGGAGAAAAGCTACTGAGGATCTATGGTTCGTTTCTAGATGTGCCTGCAAAACTGTTTGATACTGCTAGGGTACGTTTAGATTTCTTGGCTAGCGGACTGTATGAAGTTGAACAAAACATTGTTGTTTCTTATGTATTGCTTAAGTATTTTCTTGTTATCCAAGATGTCTTGTTTTCCTAGATGTCAGACACTGAAGTGAGTGGACTGTTCCTGTCCCTCTGCTAACAAGATAAATAAGGATGTGATTAAGTGACCAGGACATAAAGAGTCAAAGTCATGGCATAGTCACCTAGCCTGGACCCGCCCATAATGTACTTCCTGTCGCTGCATGAAATTTCGTGATCAAGTCGGTATGGCCAAGGAGGTAACTTCCTCTCGAGCCCAAAAAAATCAGGACCCAATGAGAAACGAGCTGGCTGGGCTTATGATGACTCTGTCCAGCTCAGTAGCTCTGTCCAATAACATTGATAGAACTTTGATTGCATTTGATAGACATTTAAATTAATCTTGCCCGGAATTCCCGGGCAATGCTATCTTTGCCCGACCACAGTTAATTTCTGAACGTGGTCGCGCAAGCCAGGCTAATAGTCACCATCTTGAGATTACAATTTTCGCATGGTGCCATTCGAGCATGTCTATATTTCCCATTAATAGTTTTGTTGTATGAGAGAGAGAGAGAGAGAGAGAGAGAGAGAGAGAGAGAGAGAGAAATGAGTGAATGAAATCAGTGTGCCATTTCAGAAACAACAATGTGTATTTTGATTGACCTCAGGCCTATATCCCTCTGAAACTTACACAGCAGGCTGGAGTGGATTGATTAAAATGATCTGTGTGAAAAACGGTATATCCAATATATATCCATATCCAATATCAAAATTGCATTGAAATACTAGTGGACAAGTAACGCTTTAGATGACAGCTGGAGTAAGTTCTGGAGTAAGAAAAGTATCAAGACTATGCTGACACAATAGGCTAGATGTCAGTTTAGGTACAAATATGGGGGCATATAATATATGGGAACATTGCAGGACTGCATACACTACTGTATACTACTCGTATATATACACCTTTTTGTCACACAGTAACAGTAAGACAGAAGACCAAAAGGCGTCTGTGTGAATAAAAGGTGTATGCATAGTGTGGCCTCCTTTCCTGACTATCGATAGTCACACAGCGTTTCCCATGAGTATTTAGGCAGGCTTCTTCCCATCCTCTGTGAGGGTATCAAAAAGAAAGATGTCAGATTGAGCACAGTACCAGAAGTGAAAAACAGCAGTGACCTTTCGGTGGGAGTGTTAGAGGAGGATAACTGTGTGCCAAAAAGGAGAGAGAGAGAAAGAGAGAGAGAGTGAGAGAGCTCAAGATGGATGGGTGGAGGGATTGTCTGCACAGGCAAATGGCCGTTTGTCTAGCAAGCCTGGAGGAAATGAGTGGGCGGGGCGGTAATGATCTGTGATGAAGCAGGTTATTAGGCACTGCTGTTTCCTCTTGCTGCCACAAACACGTACACACACACACACACACATGTTCATCTCACCGGAGAAGTGGCTGAAATTTGACTGAGAGCTCAGATCTCTCTCGTCACACCTTCATCTTCCTCCTCCTCCTCCTCTGTCTTTTTCCCCCACTTAGTTCAACATCTGTTGCATTATGTGGCATTTTCAAATGCCTGCTTTTACCACTACCTAGAGAGTTACCGAAGTGTGCCGGTGGAGTCGCTTTATTTGGTTCACAGAAGGTCACTTAAGTGTCTCTCGTCCCAGTGGTATTCATTGAGCATCTCACTTTATCTTGTTTGGGGAGAGACATGCTTGTTTATCTTTGCTTGGCTTTGTTTGTCTTATCCCTGTGCAGCTGTTTTTGTCACAGCTTGATATGCCATCAGGTTTGATCTGTTTGCTTCTGTTTTTCTATTCTGACAAGCCAGACGATATAGCATATCATGTATAGTCTGACAACGATAGGCCGCGACTCAAGAATCCGTGTTTGTCTTTCAAACTGCCTGTCATGAAATAGGATAGTGCTACGACCAAAGATCATGGAATATAACCACGGCTCTGGCTACAACCAATCAGAGCAACAAACAAGCTGAGCTAAACCCGCCCCACGACTCCCTGCTCACATAGAACGTTGTGATTGGTCTCCGATGTCAACCACCAAAGATGGTTGAATATAACAGTACCCTATGCCTGATGGCTAGACATACTCACTGAGCAAATCATTTTGCTACTGTTAGGGTACTGTATGTCTAGATTTTTAGGCTAGTTTTTCATGGGATCATGTCAAAACCCTATAAAACGATACAATACAGGGATGTAATGGAGAAATGTATTGCAATCTGATTTTGAGATAACCTTTATTATCTATACAATTTGCATACTTCTTTTAGGGCCATTAATCTCTACTATATCCTTTTATCATTAAAGATTATGGCCTTCCTTTTTTTCTTCTTCTAAGATTGATGAACATCTTGATCTTTAATGGTGTGTGTTCAACTTCAAAACTGCATTGAAGAACTAGTGGGAAGGTAATGTTTTAGATTACAGCATGTGAAGTACTAAGAAAAGTATCAAGGGATAAATTATAAAGTACTTATGCATAATTATGCTAGAATATCAAACAACATGAAAGAAGTTCTGTCTAAATTACTGCTGATGAGACTGGATGCATGAAAAATTATGGAAATATCACACCTGAAATTCAATTAAAAGTGTAGTCTACCTAAGGATAGAGCTGGTCATTGATTCAGAAAAAAGACATAAACTGAACCTATTGGGTGTAAGAAACACAATTGGCTATTTTAATTAGTCCAGGGGCCAAAGTAATGCTTGGATTGTTGGAAGGTAATGTTGGATAGAGACAGCAGATAACCTTCATGTAGTTAGAGTCACTGTTTTCCAGTATACAGTATATGTACTTATGTATATTATATATAAGTATATGTACTTATGCAGTAAGTACTCTAATTCATGTCTTAATACTTTTTGTTATGCCATTCTTACCTACTTCTTACCCAGACCTTCACAGGCTATTATGTAAGTGTTACTGTGGGCATCAGTAAATCACTTGTACATGCAATGCATGTAATTAGAGTTACGCTTAATTTTTACCATTGAATACATACAGCACACACAAAAGTCATACAACCCAACTAGTGAATCATTTGCCACCATAGTTTGTGCTTTTGCAGTGTTTGACTGTGTCTTTGCAGCCATGTTTGTTTAGGTGGTGTTGCTCGTTGCCATCTGCATCTGAGAGACAGGAATTTGTCTTGATTAATTTGTCTTGTTTACAAAAAGCCGTCTTATTCATAAACAACAGATTGCATCCCATATAAGCCTGAAATGTGTGAAGATTCAGTGGCCTTAGATGGCACTGCATAGACCGTAGACTTACTGAACATGTTAAAGAAAACTGAAACTTGTTGTTTTCTTGCTCTCTTTAAAGGAATTGTCCAGAGATAGCCTGTAGCCCGTAGCCATTTAGCAGATGTTTTCATCCAAAGCGACATTTGTCAACTATCAATTACTTCAGGGCCTTTTTCCCCTAGAGCAACTGAGGGTTAAGTGCCTTGCTCAAGGGCACAATGGTGGTAGCCAGGATTCAAACCCAAAAGTTCCAGACTACTAGCCACTAGTCAGACTCCCTAACCTTTAATAAGATATATCTAATTTGTCCCCTTTCTCTCTAGGTTCCCATGACTCCTTTAGCTTCTACATTGACGAGGCCTCGCCAGTGGGTCCAGAGCAGCCGGAGACGGTGCAGAATTTTGTCTCCGTGTTTGGCACGGTGGCCAAGAAGCTGATGCGTAAGTGGCTGGCCACGCAGACCATGAACTTCAGCAGCCAGCTGGACGCTGGCATCCGCTTCTTCGACCTGCGCATCTCCACCAAGCCGCGCGACCCTGATAACGAGCTCTACTTCGCCCACGGTCTTTTCAGCGCCACTGTACGCGAGGGCCTGGAGCAGATCAGTGCCTTCCTGGCCTCGCACGCCCGCGAGGTGGTCTTTCTGGACTTCAACCACTTTTACGGAATGCAGAACCTCCATCACGAGAAGCTGGTGGAGATGCTACGCACCGTCTTCGGAGACCGACTCTGCCCGGTCATCTTCGCCCAGGAGGTCAGCCTCAAGTACCTCTGGGAGAAGGAGTACCAGGTGCTGGTCTTCTATCACAACCCCGTGGCTTTGGAGGTCCCCTTCCTGTGGCCAGGACAGATGATGCCAGCACCCTGGGCCAACACCACGGACCCAGACAAGCTCATCCAGTTCCTGCAAGCGTCGGTGACGGATCGCCGGCGCAAGGGGACCTTCTTTGTGTCACAGGTGGTGCTAACACCCAAGGCCAGCACAGTCATGAAAGGTGTGGCCAGTGGATTGCGGGAGACCATCACAGAGAGGTAAGCAGACCGACATGCTTTGAGACTTGCTTTGCCTCGCTGATTTTGCTTTAAGCATAAGTCCAGGGCCATATAACCTTGCTGTTTAAGGTCACCGAGTACTGTCAGGAAGAAAAACAAGAATATTTGGTACAACAATGTGGTAATGCTAACTGATTTCGGCCCACTCATTTGGGCTGTCATTTAAGTTTTGAGTTAGTTGTAGCTGTAGTGCAGTGTTTCTCAAACTGTGGGGCGCAGAAACATGACATGTGGGGCGCAAGACATCTCTTTGCCCCCCGAATTCACAGTTATTCGTCAGATAAGCACATTTGACAGTAAATTGAGCTTTCCATGTGATGAAGGGTTTGAGAGAAATTTGGCTTTGAATTAGTAACATGAAAATTCTAACATTGACAAAAATCCTATACTAGCAAAGTATTTCTCACAGAGATATTGTGCGCAGATTGAGCCTTCCATGTGGGGCGTGAAATTTTTTTTGCCTTCTTAAGTGGGGAATGACAGAAAAAGTTTGAGAACCACTGTTGTAGTGCAACTTTTTTTGCAAACTTGTTATTTGTTTGTTGATTTGTGCGGTGGTTGAAAGTATCTCTCTTAAGACTGCTGAAATGATGGAAACATCCTGGAAACACAGAGTATAATGAATAAGGAAAAGATTTGCTCCACGCCCTTCTTGGTGATTACCGGAGCTAATACAATTAGCACAAATAATTAGCTTCTGTGCACCATTTGTAATTAACAACCCTTCTCTAATTCCAGACTAATTTGTTCAAGTCGTAGAACACACTGCCCTCCAACTCTACAAAGATGAATCGTACAGTTGCAGCCGGCAGCATTTGATCTTTTTTTCCATTTTTTTTTCTCACAGGATTTTAATATTTGCTTTATTTTTAGGTACTCATTAGTGGTTTGCTCAAGGACTTGCTAATATGTGGTTCGCTAAAAGCAATATGCTTTTTGTAACAAGGCCTCGGTCAACCAATTTGCAGTGCAACACAAGATGAAGGAGCATTATAAAAGGCCAAAAGATGGGTGCATTCATTAGTGAGATATGATCTGCCTTAGACGACATAGACAGGAGCGACTACCTTTTGTTCATTTTATTTGGAAACTGATAAAAGAGTGACTTCAGTGATATTCACCAAAATGACAAATTAAAGTTAATGACATTTTTTAATTGTCCGTAAAGGTTCCCTTATCAGCTGTGCAGCCTTGATGAAAACAGTGAGAAAATGATGATGTCTCTAATGTGTGATAAATCAAATGTACTTCTTCACACTCCGTTTGCCAGACTCGGCCATCTGGCTTACAAAAACACAAGTTAGTCAAAAACAGGAATGCATCTATAAGCAGCAGTGGTGTGATTATACTGGACGTGTTTGGCAGAACCAGTGTCTAATTGGCTAGTTGGAACTGTAATGTATGTATGCGTAAATAAACCAGCACAGGCTGACTGTGTGGGGAAAGACCTTGCCTTTAGGCCTCTGTCATCTCGCAAGCAAACAGGCTAAAAGAGGCCAAAAACAAATCAAGGGCATGAAGCACGTTTTTGAATACACACAGGAAAGCAGGCGCAGGAAAGCAGGCGCAAGATCATACGTTCATATAGAAATCTTAAAATACATATCATATAGAAATCTCAAAATACATATAAAAAATTGAAATACATTTGAATCATGGGCTATTTTATCAAGCCTATGTTGTATCAAAATTAAAAATACCTAAAGTCGAGTAATACGTAAATGTTCCTTCATACCGTACTGTATATCCAGAACTATAGTTTTTTTTGCAAAAGTTACTAATAAAATGTCTTCCAAAAGCCACCTAGACTACTTGTAGCAGTATGGCGACTAAGCGCTATATATCCCCCCTGCGGTGGACATGACGGGCATGCTGAAGGGTCTGGGGAAATGTGAAATGTGCAGACGGTGATATGAGGCCTCATGTGAGCGTGTGTGTGCCGGCGGGTGGTGGGCAGCCAGGGGAGTGTCGGCTGGTGAGCTAATGCATTAGTTCAGCTCTGTGTAAGTGGAGCATTAGCCTGGGGGGGTTGCTGACACCCTGAGTCACCAAGGCTCTTCAAAGGTTTGTCCAGAAGGATGGAGAGAGGATGGGAGGGGGGTGGGAGATGCACGGGTTTTTTTTTTTTTTTTTTTTTCACTCTGCCTTTATATTTCTATCACTCTATCTCTATTTCTGCATCTCTCTCTCCCTCCCTCCCTCTCTCTCTCTCTCTCTCTCTCTCTCTCTCTCTCTTTCTCTCATGAGCTCAACCCCCTATCTCTTCTGCACACTCACGCAGAGCCAATCACACTCACTTGGAAACCGACTGAGACTGTAATCTGGTCGAATGTGTCAGAGCCTTTTTTTTTTTTTTTTTTTCCCTTTCAAAATGTCATGCCATTAAAACTAATGGAGCAGAAGACCAGCACATTGAGTTGGACGCGTGTCGGAGTCACCCGAGTGGAAACATGGTATCAGTGTCAGGGGAACCAGCTCTAATGGCAGGGACCTGCTGTCTGTGTCGCATCTCTATGGAAAAATGCTGAGTCATCCAAGTCCTGTGTAGCATCTTTCAAATTCACGAGTCCATTTTGTTAGGGTGTTTTATTTGGTCCAGATTTTGCAGCAGAGTTGGGCAGCCTGAGGGGGGAGGCTCTTTCCCCTCACTGTGAGAGTCTGGACTCTCTCAATAGGCATATGTTTGCTTTGGTTGGACACTTTAAAGCTATTGGTTCTTCTTAACATTTTTGTTTGCCATTTGGATGCTAAAAAATGTAGTAAAGGAAAATAAAGCCTGTGGAGAGTATTTTAGTAGGCCTACTGTAGTACAATGAAATATTTAGCAGAGACACTCTGTCTCTAGCCTTAGTTGGCTTGTAACTAGTCGTGACTAGTAATGTCTCCACCTTTCACCACCTTTCTCCATCCTTTCTCCTTACTTTCCCCACTTGTGTGAATGCTTTATCTTTTGGCCAAGTGAAGGCTTCAGGATCTGTCTAACTGTGATCTTTGTAATAAAGTGGTGGTATTCTAGACCCTGCACATTTACATGGCAGTAGTAGCATTATGGAATTCATTGCTCTGTGTACACCTGCACCAGTATCTATCTCTTTTCAAATGTTAAATCTCCTGTGCATTCAGACTGCTATGATATTTTGATGTGTGTGTGTGTGTGTGTGTGTGTGTGTGTGTGTGTGTGTGTGTGTGTGTGTGTGTGTGTGTGTGTGTGTTGTACCACTTCAGGGCCCTGCCTGGCATGATGCAGTGGATCCGCTCCCAGCGGCCAGGCGAGAGTGGCATCAATATCATCACGGCTGACTTCGTCGAGCTAGGTGACTTCATTGGCGCCGTCATCGCTCTCAATTACCATCTGGACGAGGAGGACGAAAACGCTACCTGAGCACCACCAACCGTCCCTTTCACCCACATACACATCTACTGTACCCACAATCCTCTGCTCCTCCGCCGTGAGATGCCATCTCTTTCCTTTTGCCCGTCTCACGGGCGGGTAACATCCTTTCTACTGACGTTTTAGGGCTACCAATGTCGAGCGGAGTGGTCTTTGGTCTTTTTTGCCCTCAACGGCGCCTTCAAGGCATTACACCCCCAAATCTAGGGTTAGAATGAGGGTTAAGGGGGTTAGGGTTAAGGTTAAGTTATTGCCTTTCAGGCAGTGCTACCTGGAAGGTGCTGTTGAGGGCAAAAAATACCATCAAGCGTCTAGAGTGAGAGTTACTTTTTGCCTGAGAGAAGGAAGTTGTCTGACTTCAGTTTGGTAATGTGGAAGGATTAAAAAAAAAAAAAAAAAGTTTTTAATCATTGGGGTAAAAAGGGCAATTCTTTGATTGCTGATCAGCGCTTTCTTAATCGGTTGTACTTGAAACTGATCATGTTCACATGCTGTAACGTTAGCCATGCTCAATGCCTCCTCTCTGTGATCAAAAAAGCTCACTTTTTTCCTAAAGAATATCCCACCTGAGCTAAATGTTTTTTGTATAGTGACAGTCTGTGACCATAGGCTTGCGGTGGAGTTAACTGTACTTTAATATTGTAAATTGTGTGCTCATTTATCTGTATAGTTGTTTATAACAGTTTTATTTACAACTTCAGAATGGTAGACTGTTGTGTCATGCTATGTGGTACATTTTTCTTCCAAACCCTTTCAAGCACATATTCCATGGGTCCAAACTTGCTCAGTATGGCTCAAATGTAAAATAAAGTAAAGTTGGCTGGTATTTAGCAGATCAATTTAATCAAAGCAGCACAGACAGCAGTGTGAGACTCAGAAATCAAACCTGCGTTGGCCAGGTAGTATAACTGCTACTCCACCATCCACACCACACATCCCCTCTGGTGTTACGTGGACACATCCTGTACAAATAACCAGAGGAGGTAGGCCAATGTTTCCATGTACACCATGAGCCACATACTCCATTATATGCTAAGATTTCAAAAATTTTGTCCAAAAATTTACATTTTGCTTTGTTTTGATAATTGACCTTTTGGTGCCAAAAATTACATTTTCCAGAGTCTTGACCAAGGAGCCTGAACTTTTTTGTCATCATCATTTTGTAAATGACAAGTTGTTTTGATGAGGTTAGAGGGCAGGTTGTTTTTCATAAAAGAATAGGGAGGGTGATATACTTTTTTTCTAGGGCAATAATTTATGTATCTAAACCATATTCTTATTGTTTTATTATTTTCTTAATGTGACACCTTGTCTCAGAGCTGAGGCAGAGTCTTCACTTGGGTCTGACAGTTGAACAAACAACAAATATGAGATCAGGTGAGACAACACACCTGCATCATCTAGAGGCAGGAAATTGACCATGTTCTCTATCTCACATAACTACATTCAACAGATATCCAACCTGCAAGAGAATATTCATACATATGATATATGTACAACTATACATTCTAACCTTAGAGCTAAATAGAAAAATGAGCACCTATTCATACATCAGATTACCATAGGCACACCTTTAATTGCTGTGTTATTCAATCCCTTATTCCTTCTGTCATAATACCTGCCTTATGTGTTCATAAACTGTATATTGTTCCAGGCACACAATAACACCACTTTCTATAGTTAAAGGAATTATCCTTCAGAGACTAACCACCAGGGATCACAAAACAGCTGATGAAACTACTTACAAGAATTTGTCCTGAGTGCATCAACTCGTAGCCCTGTTGTTTCACCCGATAACTAATATGAGAGTGAAAGGCAGACCAAAATAGCCAAACGGCGGCCAATGCTAACAGAAGCGGGCATACGAAAATTGTTAGGGTTCGTTTTCATACTGTATGCCAACTTCTGTCACTGGTAACTGCCATTTCAGTCGGTGTTGCATGAAATTGTCATACTCATTGCTGTCGACAGCATTTAGCAATGTGAAACAATAGGGCCACAGGATGATTCACTTAGGACAAATTCTTTTAAGTAGTTTCATCAACTGTTCCCTAGTGGTTAGTCTCTGAATGCATTTTACTCTGTCCTTGCTGTTTGACAGGAGCACCAGGCTCTTATGTGAACACATAAGGTGTTAACACAGCATAACACACACGCTTCCTATATAATTCATGTATAGAATAATGTAAATGTATAATGGTTTGTGTGATGTCTGGCTTTGGGTATAACTTCAGAGAGCTGGTGGAGAGACGATGCCATGCTATTTGTACTTCCTACACTGAATGTTTGTACGTCCCGGTTACAGTGCTGAGCAATCGATGAGAAACAGTGCTGTGAACTGTGAGTTTTTAATCCTCACGATTTATTATTAAATGAAAGGGAAAGTGTGATATAACCCATATCCTTGTTCCTCAATCTCAGTGAGTTGTGTTGGTAGAAAAACAAATGAAGAGAACTGTATATTAGCCTGGTCATAATCAGCCCCTTGGTTTGTATGGGGGGTCTGATATTCCAGCTATTCAGAAATGATTGCTTGGTGTTTCAATTCAAAAAGATTGGATCAGCTCTTGACAGACAGCTTATTGTCTTCTCGCACTGCATTTTCAAATTTTGCTGATTGGCCTGGATGTGATGCATCCTAAGCGAACAAGGCCAATAGCCGGAATTCCAGAAGGAATACTGAAGGAATATGAGACTTGAGTGGAATTACATAGGAAAGCAATGGCCAGGCTAGTGCAACATAGACTACATTTACAAACTGGCAGCTAGCATAACGGAAAAAGGTACCTGCTCCTAGTCAGCATTATTAGCTGCCACTGTCTGGCTGTTCTTCCAGGAAGAAAACAATAGAATGAAACTGATATTTAGTGAAATATTTATTTGGGCATATGCCAAAGACTTTTCTATTTTAACACAAATAGGTCCTGTTCGAGGGCCGGGATATTAAAATTTTTGACATATCAGATTCTTCCAGATTTATTAGGGCCACCAGCGGAGCCTCAGAGTACAGGGACCCAACTGGCAGTGGTGGGGAGAGAATTTGGAAAGATTTTGGAATGGCGGCACCTAGAGCAGCAGCTAAAACAGGCATGTTAGACAATCTGGTGAGCAAATGAGAATAGGCAAGCATGACAAAACTACAGAGTCCTCCTGGAAGAACTTCCAATTTCCCTTTTCTCTAGCATATGACAGCCTTCACTGAGTAGAAGGAACAAGGTTATGTGTTGATTTACACTGGATTTTTTTCTGTTTTAAGCCATTGGTAGTATTGAGACATTAAATTAAATTGATTTAAAATGTTTGTGGTTTTTGTTGTTGTTGTTTGTTTGTTTTGTTATGTATGTTTGTTTCCTGGGCTGTAGAGAATCCCTGATGGAGGGTTCTGTGCATTCAGGAAATTGCTTGATGATATTTCTGTACCTTAAGGTGGATGGAATGTAATCTGCTCTTTTACTCTGTAATTAACATTATTGATGTGAACCAAAAAAAAAAAACCTGATTGAAAATATAATGGTTTTCAATGTTATTTCTCACAGAGTATTTGTGTGTGTGTGTGTGTGTGTGTGTGTGTGTGTGTGTGTGTGTGTGTGTGTGTGTGTGTGTGTGTGTGTGTGTGTGTGTGAATCAAAAGAGAGAGATAATGGTTGATGACAAAAAAAAACATGAAATATATAAAACCTATATCTGAAAAACAAACAAAACACATAATTCATAACACACCACATGACATAATTCTAATTGTAAATTGTGTCATCTCATCCTATTTGTGTAATTGCTAAAAACCACTCAGATCCTCCGCCAAAACATTAACCTTTCGCTGGTAAATTGACCCAAGGCAGCTGGCGCTCTAAGCCACAGCATATGGGTGCTTGATTGACAAAATTGATTTGCTTCGAGTTTCTTCCCTTGCACTGCGTGACCTGTTTCACTGACAACAAATCACTGCTCAACTCTCAGCGCAGTAATATCTAACTACAATAACACTCGAATGGGATGTGCCAATAAGCCATCAGATTATGCTGTTACTATTCAATGTCTTCTGCCTGGTTATGAAAATGGTTTCTCAATTGCACTGTAGGGTCACACACAAACATTAGCCTACTGGTATATTTGCTTTATTCATATTGTCTTGTTTGTTGTGGTATTTTCAAGTATTACAGAGAAAATCTGTTTGAAAACAGCAAAACATTTTTGTCCGTTTGTAAGTGAGCAAATCAAATATAAACATAGAAGCAATGGATCTTATCTGTACAGTTGAACATGTGCTCAATACCCTCACATACTGTATATTGAGGGCTGATCCCTGAAGGGCATAAGTGACATTTTGGTCAAAACTGAGTATATCGCTTGAAAGCTCTTGATGAGCTCTTTCCACTGACAAAATTATGGAAGTGAAATATTAATAAATTAAGTTATGAAGCAAAAATCCTGGTGAGATAGAAGGGCGTAACTGCATTTTGATCAAAAGATAGGCTATATTGTTATTATTCATTAAGTATTGTGCCATCCGTCTGTGTCAGTAAATGTGCTTTAAAATGGTGAAATCAGTACAGAAAGTATAGCATATGAGCACACTCTAGTCATCTTTGTTTTTGGCTCTCCTGTAAAGTTCCTGTAAATGTCACTTACCCCCTTTAGGCTTTCAGCCCTTGATATGCACCTCAGGATTGTGTCTTCTGGGCGATTTTGAATAACGTTTTACAGCCGTGTAGTGGAAAGTCTCTCTCTCTCTCTCTCTCTCTCTCTCTCTCTCTCTCTCTCTCTCTCTCCCTCCCTGAGTGATGTTTATTCAACCTGCTCCTGTTTATGCTCTGATGTCGTTTGATCTTCTTGTTGTGAAGTGGTCATGGTCCCCAAGTGTACATGTATGAGTACGCCACAGGCACAGCTTCACAATAAAATGCAATGTTATTTTACTATGGCCAACTGAAAGAAGTGCTTATTTCAACACAACACGAGAAATGTGTGAAGTCTGAGAGACTTTCATCTGCGCTATGATCTACTATCAAAACAGGACAGAATTTTCTGACATGGGAACAGTTGAATAGCTGAAATGTTGGACGAACACCTTTGCTTTTAAGATTCTGGTAGCAGATTCAATTTATCATTCATTCACATGCAAAGTTAATCATGGAATAAACAAGAAGCTAGGCTACCTAAAAAGGGCAGGTGTTTGAATATTCAACACTTCATTTTAATTAGAGTGCATGAAAATGCACTCTACTGTTCTTCGGAGGCTTCTTCTTCTTCTTCCCTCTTCTTCTTATTTTTCTTCAGCTTTTCTATTGCGCTTAATTAAGCTAGAACCACTTAACGTAGAAACTTAATTCAAACTGCATTTTGTAGGTCTACACGTGTGTGTGGTGTGCTATGTAACTTTTAACTTTGTAACTTTTATACTTTTAAAACTATGACTTATAAACAATTTTTAAACTTTCCCCATAGACTTAACATTGAGCTGGTTAGAGTGAGCCAGAGTGGGTGATGTCATAAAGAGGTTTAGCCAATCATCTTCGGGATATGCAAATATTCAGCAAGTGATAACCAATCAGACTCTGTATAGAGCTTAGAAACTTTTTCCCATAGACTTACATTGGGCTGATTCCAGGCAGCTGGCTCATTAATTAGACTGATTAGCCAGGTGTTTCTGGCCACCTGGAGCCACTGTCCCCTTTTCTAGGCTAGAAGAGCTCTTAAAACTACAGATCCTGTTCAACTTCCAGTTGTCATCAACTTTGACCCCGTCAACTTGTCCTCTGTCCACAACTGTTTCAAAATAAAAGTCCTCACTATAATAACTGATTTTACTATTAAAACTACTCAACTATTTAACTGTTCATTTATGCTATTTGATGCTGATGCAACTGCAGTTTGCATTTTCATGCACTCGTAATTTCTCTGAAATTACATTCTCTAGTTTCAGATATAACATTGTCTTACATGCAGCTGGTTCAGCAAGTGAACAAAAGATTTAGCCCCAAACCATTTTACTACCGGTATGTCCTTAAAGGGATATTCCACCTTTTAATGACAATTGGTTATTCACTCCTAACCTGAGAGTACCCATGCTCTTTTGCACGCTTCATTTCATTTCACTCTGCAAAGCAGCATTGTGACCATGGCCGATTTTCTTGCCTGCTTTAGGGATCCAATCACAGAACAAAAAGGGACTAGCACAGTGCTCGATTGCATTTTACGCCACATGGTGGCTCTGGTATTGGCTCTGACCTAGTACAGATGCTATGATAGACATAGGTAGCGCCCAATAAACGGCTCTTGACAAACGTAAACAGTGCTTCCGCTACGAGAAAAGCAATAGGCAGGTCTCCAGACTAAATATCACTATTCACTAGTAATAGTTAGCCAGGCTAATTCACTCTGGCAAACCCAATTTTAGATTGATCTGAGCATACATGTATGCGCTGGAATGTAAAGTAGTCAGATGATAACTCTTTGGCTACTTTATTTTTTCAGCACCTATGTAAAGCTAAGGCTAAAGACTAGGAAAACATATGCACTCAGACCAAAATACTTTTACACACGTAAGAGAATGAATGACCAATTTTCATAAAAAGGTGGAATGTCCCTTTAAAGAAGGGGTTCTCAAAGTTTTGATAGGTGAGGGCCAATTTAGGAACCCAACATTGAACTGAGGGAGAAAAAAAAAGAAAAGAAAAGAAAAAAAAATCATTTGTAAATTTAATAACCATATTGCATCTCTTCGGTTTACATTGCAATTATTAAATGCCTATAGATGCAGCTAGAACACCTCTAAACATAGTTTCATTCTTTCAAAGCAATGCACAGTTATCAGATGGCAATGCGGGCTGGCAGAAATGTTTTTCTTGGGCCGGCGTTGGCCCCCGGGCCGCACTTAGAGAGCCTATATGCCATAGAGGCTGAATGCACAATAAGGCAAACATTAATCACAGATTCTTTGGGGAATTATAAGGTTATTATCAAAAATCTGCCTAAATGAAAAGCCACAATATCTCCATCTGAGAAGATACCATACAGTTCTTAAATGTTCACATGCTATCTCAACATGTTGACTTGCATTTTTGTTTTATTTTGATGATGGTAATTTTTCTTTTCTTGGTAGAAACCGGCTTTTGTAGTTGTTCCTATATGAGGTTTGGTCCTCAGTGGGCAATTTGTAGCAGGCAGCCAATCAAAGGGCTTGGAATGAGTGAAGTAATAGTCTGGTAAAAGGTAAAATTGCTCATAATTTGCCCCATGCATCATTAAGTACTGTATGCACAGAATTGTATTAAGTGAGTAAGTGGTTATACAGTATGTAAGTGTGTTTGTTTTTTATGTGTGTGGTTTATGATGATACTGTAGGATGATACTAGTGATGTGTGTGTGTGTGTGTGTGTGTGTGTGTGTGTGTGTGTGTGTGTGTGTGTGTGTGTGTGTGTGTGTGTGTGTGTGTGTGTGTGTGTGTGTGTGTGTGTGTGTAAGACAGAGAGTGTCTGATCTCTAGTCAACCTTCCACAGTAGATTGTTCCAATTGGCGTGCACGTCCATAACCACAGTCTCCCCACAGGCACTGTCTGGCCTGGGCCTCCTAGTGGTAGCATCACACATTAGCCAGATGTTCTGACATTTGTGTGCCAGCTGGATCCGGCACGGAACAGAGCAGACATCTCACCTGCTGAGGTGACCTCTCCACTCTCACACACACCATTGTCCTGCTGTGAATAGAATCCATCAGCCACTCAGCTGAGATAATGGCATGTCCACCGCAAGTTAATGGCAGTAGGTGAGACGTCTTTGACCTCAGAGCGACCTTGTCCTGGTAGACAGACAGGTAGAAGTGGTCTGGAGTTGACGCTCAAGGGGGTGGTGTCCTAGACTAAATGTCACAATTCCTAACTGAAATGTGAGTTGGAGGGAGTCTGTGTTTGGCTTTTTGCCTCAAGCAAGTTGGGACACTTTTTGCATGGCTGACCTCTCAGTAATTGAGTAGCATAATTTCATTTTTAGTAATTAGTAATAAGTTTAATGACTTTATGTGTACAATGTTTGTGCTTTCTCTTTTATGTATTATGTGAGTCTCCACATATGAAGTTTGACCGTGTGTGTGTGTGTGTGTGTGTGTGTGTGTGTGTGTGTGTGTGTGTGTGTGTGTGTGTGTGTGTGTGTGTGTGTGTGTGTGTTCTAACATTTGAGTTTGTTGGTGTGTTTTATGTGGCATGGTAGGGGTAGCCACAATCAAGGAAGACATTGTTCTGATAAATGACTTGCCAACCCAAACAGCCAACAATTAACCACAGGTCGCTAATGAGGAGAAACTGCATGGAACTCAATTAGCTTTTAATTATGTCAACACAATTTTCTGCCCCTGGTGCTCTGATAAACGAGCAAATTACTCAACAACCTCGAAGAGATGAACGGTATTCACATAAACAAACATTGCCATTAATACCATTCGAGATGCCTTCTCCTGCCGAGCACTTGATGATCATTTTTAACAGGGGTTGTTCAAGTTCATTCCAAAGTGTCTCCACCTGGAAGAGTGGAAGGCAGGAGATGTTCTCTGTCTCCCTCTAGTGTCTGTCTGCTGAAACTGCTTAAAGACCAAGCCAAGAATGAGGTCAGTATTTCATCTAGTGCGGCAATAAATTGCTGTCTAACAAACTACAGGGTTGTTAGCCCAGTTTTTGGGCTGAGAGCAGAAGTGCCCCCTGTTGTTACTTCATATTTTATCCCTGGCCGAGGGCCATTGGCCAAATTAATGAGAAGGGTCTGTGGACAGAGGAGCATGAAGCATGTTATTACAGAATACAGAGCCAGTAGCAATCCTGCATATTTCGATTGAAACCAGACGCTTTTCATTACCTACTGGTGCTCACTTTAATGAAAGTTTGGGTAAAATATAGGTCAGCGTCATTGCAGTTTCAGTAGCGAGTGGAGTATGCCAGCTACGCAGAACAGGTGAGCAGTTATATAGACAGCTAGTTCTCAAACTGGGGTCCAGAGACTCCCAGGGGTCTGCAGCATGTGTCTAGAGGGTCTGTTTGCTCACCTACAAAATCTAAACTTGCCTTACGGGGAGGGAAATTAGTACTATTGCACAAATAGGCTTTAATGTTACATGAAAGCAAAATGAATATTGGTCATTATTAGCTACAGTACATGTAGTCTGTGTGAAACAAACTGTATTTTCTAAAACAGTAGGCCAACAGAAAACTGCTCCTGACCTGCACTGTCTGGAAATTCAAATTCAAAAACATGCTTATTTAAAATGGTGCTCAGGCAAAAAGAGATCATCTGACCAGAGCATTGCAAATCAAATACTTTCTACTACAAATGATGACAGTTGCCGTTTCCGAATATGCCTACTACTTGACTGCTACATACTACTCATATACTGATCTCTGCAGACAGCAGCGTGTAGTATGCAGTACATGACAAATATCACAGGAGTAGTGTGGGGCTCAATTAACCTTGAATCAGATTGAGCACCTGTAGTCCATTAATTAATGAGGTTCTAGTCATGTGGCTAGTAGGCCTCTTCTGCTGCTTGCATACCATGCTGCATACTGAGGAGCAGTATATGAGGCTCAGTCAGTCAAGTAGAGCTGGGGCACAAGCAGCATGTAGCACATGTAGTATAGCAGTATGCTATGCTATACTATACTATCCTATTATGCCATTTCAAAAAGGGCCTGAGTGTGGTAGCTTGATTCCTTCTTGTCTGTGGACCTCCTGTGATGCACCTGTCCAAGAGAAGGTGTGCAAAGGTACTTAACATTCACAATGCCAGAGACAAAATAATAAACAATAACTGCAGTCAAGGGTTGCCACAGAAGTAGAAAAGTCATAATAAAAGGTAATTGTTTGTCTGGATCATCATCCGAACCAAAAATATGGTATTGCCTTATAATGTCTCCCTCCCTATCCTCTCTTTAGGGTATAAGCAGCCATACACAGAAGGAATCACTGCAGCCTGTTTTATTATCCTGTTTGGCCTGAGGCAGCTGAACCAACATCCCAAATGGAACTCAATTTCTGTTGTGTCCGGATTGGAATGTTCTCAAATGGAACCCTTGTGAGGATAATAGCTATATTTAATGGGTCCCTAAAGGATGCTGATGGTCAAGTATTTTAATAACACATAAAAAAATGTGATAACACACATAAACACATTGTTATGACATTCTACTTTGTTGTTGTTGAAAGTACTGTAAGGTTGACTCTCAAAAACTTGGCTTGGATGACAGAGAAGTTGTCTGTGTCGTGTGACAGAGGGACCTCTAGTGGTACTTATAAGTTTATTTTCTGCAGTGTGCATTGGGAGACAGCTAACGGCAGAGGTGTCAAACATAAGGCCTGGGGGCTGGATGTGGCCCTTCACATCATTTAATGCGGCTCGCCTAAAAACTGTAGGTGACTTGCCTGTTTAAAACCAGTTCTAGCGATGCACTTTCTGCAACACAATCCTGGCAACTCCTTATGAGGTGCATCTTAGACCAGCTTACCAACAGGAAAAGGATACAAAATTAAGTGGTGGCGCATTACAACTGTGTTAGTGATGGTCAGAAATATGAGGTAATGTTCAGTTTTTTGTGTTTATGTTTGTGGTCGCACATGTAAATTTGGCAGGTCGGCCCTCTGAGTAAAATCGTATTGCTCATGTGGCACTCGACAAAAATGAGGTTGACACCCCTGGCTTACAGTAATATCCCTATGTGCACTCAGTATGGAAAGTAGTGGAAACCTTGTTAGTATTTTAACTGAGGACAATTCTGCGGTTGGCTGAGAGCCTGCATACCTCCCATTCCAAAATGTGACACTGCCAATATTCCTGTGACATTCACAACAGTGGTGTCTTCCAACCATCATTTAGATTTTTATAGGGGTTGGGGGGATATGTAAATGCCTTCTTGGCCTTCCTATAATTCTGGCTATTATTTTAAGAGCTTATGGGTATCTTCCCATCGTCCTTTGAATGACCATCTCCTAAGTAAAACTTTTAGATTGAGTTGTTCCAAGTAACCGAAACAGAAATTTGCACACAATCATTTCCTTACTTGATCCAAACTGGCATTTCTATTGACTACATAGACATACCCATTGTTTGTTGTTTCTTAAATGCATGTTAAAATATATACGTGTCGTATGTATATAAATGTATGTTGACATGTGTACATACATACATATATAGAGAGTATATATACACACATACTGTATGTATTAGTTGTATAATATATTATAATGCTGAGGGCTAATGGAACAAAGTATTCCTTGTTTTGTGTGTTGCTATAGCTTTCTGAATGCCAGAGCAGTATTGAGCACTACAGCCCAACAGGTTATGTGTTATGGTTATTTATTTTTCAATGGTTAAGACAAGTTGTTAGCCTCGGCATGAAGTGAAATTCAGTCCTAATTAGGGCTGTAACGATACACCCAACTCACAATTCGGTTCGTATCACGATTTCTGACCTACGGTTCGATACACCCCACGATTTTTCAAAAATATCTATGGCTAGAATAGGTTGCAAGAGACTAATAATATGTTTTTTAAATAATAATGATATTGTTTTGAAGATTGGAAGCACCATCGCATCATATCATGTGGTTGTTTTCTGGACTGAAGGATTACAGAACTTTGAAAGGGCGTATCACGATACTGCCCTCTTGTATCACGATACAGTATCGTGACTGCGTATCACGATTTCTCGATTCGATACAATATTGTTACAGCCCTAGTCCTAATCCACACAAGATATTTGTAGAACACTTAAATTCCTGTGTATGTGTGTGATGACATGTTTGATGAGGATTGCCTATAGTAATTTGGCCAGATTAACACAAAAGGTTTGAGGCATTTGAGTGTCTACTGCTCTGATATGTCCACTCGACTGACAAAATCATATGAGCTACTGCTTCTTCTTTTGGGCAAAGAAAACTTCGGACTACAAGTGACGATGAGTATAACAAGCAGTAAGTGAACAAAAGTTGCTGGTCAACTAGCCTCTGGAGGGATTGAGCAAACTGAGAGCCAGCAGAATTATTTTAAGTAACGCTGGATGTCAGACTTCATCTCGGTGTCTAGAATGACAACAGCCAGGTTGAGGTTAGCCTGACATAGCCCGACCATAA
Organism: Sardinella longiceps; assembly: GCA_027497455.2. Classification (NCBI taxonomy): domain Eukaryota; kingdom Metazoa; phylum Chordata; class Actinopteri; order Clupeiformes; family Clupeidae; genus Sardinella; species Sardinella longiceps. Next base: position 4,869,431 of record JAODXP020000028.1, read on the forward strand.
TACTGCTGTTCATCCGTATTCATGGTCTGGAGGTTCTTTAACCTGATGCGATTATACTGCGGGGGGGAGGGCATTCAATTCTGGTTTGAAACGATTGGACAGCTTGTCTAATCAGCTTCGCTTATTGGCCGGTAGACTCTCTACCGATGTAAACACGCCCCAGAGGACCGTTCCCAGACCATGGATACGGATGAACATTCGTCAGGCATGTCAGGCTAGGTTGAGGTTCCCAAATTGGACGATTTCTTCCCCCCACTGACCGTTTGTCAGTGTCCCTGATGACCTCTGTGTCTGTGTATGACATCACCCTGAATACCCTGGACATTGGAACTGAAGCCCAGTCCTAATTCACACTCATGTGCAAGAAGAGCCGCAATCATACACCTGCAACGGCTCTCAAGGGCCTGAGTGTGTGTGTGTGTGTGTGTGTGTATGTGTGTGTGTGTGTGTTGCCATCCACTGCTGATTGCTTCACTCTGTAAGGCATGTAGGCCAGTCTATAATTATTATTTCCTCCGCCAAGGAGGTTATGTTTTCACCGGGATTTGTTTGTTTATCTGTTTGTAAACAACTTTACAGCTGATGGAGTTACTGACGGATTTGAATGATTTTTTTTTTTTAATCAGAGGTGTGTCTTTGCCCAAGGAAGAACCTGTTACATTTTTGGAAATTATTTGGATATCAGGATCCGGACTGGATTTTTTAAAAGGATTCCTCACTAGCGACCGTTATCACGTCTATCAGTAAACTTTATTAGGGGGCGTTAGTGACCATATTGACTTGGTGGAGGTCTGCACTCTCCAAGTGCATTTCTAGTTGTTAATGTCTTTCTCCCAAGCAATATCTGCTCGACAATTAAAAGAAGGGATCAGGCGCCCATTGTGGTGAGCATATTTATAAAAATTACAACTGTATATCATATGTGATCAATAATGGAGGACACCATTCTTTTTGTAAATAAAAAACTGTGTTTTATTACCCATGTAAAATGACAGAGAGCATTTTGTTTGCACTACAGATTTTTTCTTTTTGAATCATGCCTTGACATACTGTATTTGAAGCAGTTATTGATAAGAAGCAAAAACCCATGCTGTGCACTTTCAGACTGTGCATCACATGTACTGTAGGCTGTCCTGTCCTGTCACTCACTCACTCACTGGCCCGCCCGCCTGACCTCTGGCCTGCTGAAGGAACTCTAAAAATAAAAATCTCAAGTGCTCCGCTATTACAGGTTTAAGGTGTGAACACAAAGGCTATGCGTGTATTGCAATCACCCAGCAGTGGGAAAAAAAAAGAAATCTCTTCATACAGGTTCTCGGTTCATGGAAGACTAAAGTATATTTATAGCTAAAATAAAATAAAATAAAATAATAATCTTTAAAAAAAACATAGTTCAGGTTACGGTTCAGGCTCCTATTTTATGTGCTCCTTTTTTATGTCAGTAAGTTCAAAAGCCCCGCTCAATGGTTCCAGTGTGCTTATATATACGCTTGCTTGCTAACTACTGTCATCTCAGGAGTTTAAAAGAGGCTGTTTATTTCTAGGGTCCTTTGCCGTTACAGACTCTGAGTATGCCATAACAGAATTTGCCTTTGGAATATGTAACCACAGCTGTGACCTTCAGATTTCAAACACATGGTAGGAACTTACAGTCACTCATTGCCTCGTAAAGATCTGACACCTACACAGAACGTAATTTGGGATTACTAAACTGAGATTAAACTGAAAAAAAAAAAAAAAAAAAAAAAAACTGCCAGGATCAGGACATATCTAGAGAGGTTACAGAGACGTCACTGTTATTGATTTAAAATATTTGGTTGAAATAAACCTATGATTCAAGTTAAAGGATTTTGAATGATCCTCATGATTAAAAACAATGTCCAGTGTCTAAAAGCTGGCAAAACAATAAATCCTTAGTTCCATGTATAAAACTAAAATGTATGTCACTGTCGCTGATATTGCACTGGCTAAACATAACTTGAGTACATTTGGCTGCCTTTAGGCTTCTGTGGCAGGGTTCTGTTAATGCCTGCATTTGACATTTGTTTGGTCCATGTTTAATTCATCACAGTCAGTCTAATTTACTTAGTCTTAGTCTTTACTATGAAAATACTATCAAAAGTATTGTGATGGGGAAAGACATTTTAAAATGTCAAACAGGATTCTAAAGAATAAATATCAAAAATGACTACTGATTTAGCTATGACTTCCCCCGCACACACATAACCCTTGAATCTAGCAAGCTTTGTCTGTATGCTCAATGGAAAATCAATTTGATTATGAACACTTATAAACACTTCCTAATTGCAATATTATCCACTTCCTGCTTGGCTCTATCACATCCCTAGTGCTAAAAAAAGCAGACAGTCTTTTCCCTTTCAGAAAATGAACAGCTTTCTTTGGACAGCAATGGCATACTACATTTAAGTTAATGACTATTTGTTTTGGACTACTGGCTATATAACAATTGTGTTCATAATAATAGTCTAAAACATGAGATAGGCAAGAGGGGGAAAAAAAGCACAGGGAATGGCAGTATAGGGTATATCGGGTGAGGAGTGGCAAGTGCTAAAGGATTATTGAGGATGGTGTAATTATTATCCTGCTGTGGCTGGAGAGACTGCTTAACTGGAGACGAGACAGCAAAGCCCGAAGAATCGCCTCTTTCTTTGTCTAACCAGCGGATAAGGAGTCAGGTTCAGCAAGCTACTGTCATCTGTGCAAAAAACAAACAAACAAGAGCAGAGAAAGGAATGAGGTGAGGACACTCATGGCTTAGGCAAAGTGATTTGTTTTGAAAAATGCTGTAAGAATTAAGATAAACTACTAACTATTAATAAATGGTGTGTCTTGTGGCATTCATTTGCTTAATATAATCAAATAACAGAGCAGGTAATCCAAAAAAAGAGATTGAAATGAATCACAGGTACAGTATAATCATGGAGTGTGATGATGATGACAGCATTGCAAAAGGTGTCACTGTCAGTCAGCCCACCACTGAGCAACCCAGGTAGCGCGTTCATTTCTCAAAACGAAGACAGTCACACTCCCACACTGTGTAATAATGTCTGTATCAGCCATGTATGTTTGACGCATCTAAGACAGAGAGAGTGTGCCTATTTATGCTTTCAGAGTCTGTGTTCCACCAACTGTCCTCACAAGAGACCCCCCACCCCCCAGAGAGAGGGAGGATTGGAAATTTCAACAAAAGCCACAACACAGTGCAGAGTACTTAATAACAGATAAGCACTTATGAGCACTTGAAACATGAAGGTAGATGCGATGCCTGAATGCATCTATGCATGTAAAACATCTGTGCACATGTGGTTTCATAATTGCTACAAACTGATAACACATGGGAATATAAAGTGCTGTAAGTGCACACAGAAGTCGGCTTCTGTAATTCTGAGGTAATATTCAGGCAAGAGTAAGGAGATGACACAGCTTCACACTTCTTTAAAGGAATACTTCACTCTTTAATGAAATTGGGCTATTCACCCCCTTACCTGGAATTACTGTACATATGTGGGTAAAAGCATTTTGGTCCCAGTGCATGCATTTTCCTAGTCTGGCAACCTCAATTTTGCTCTTTTTTAGCTTTAGCTTAGCATAGGTGCTGAAATGTAAAGTAGCCAGATAGCAGCTCTTTGGCAACATTACATTCCAGCACCTATGCTAAGCTAAAGCAAAATTGGGGTTGCCGGACTAGGAAAACGCAATCACTGAGACCAAAATGCCACTATATAACTCCAGGTAAGACGGTGAATAACCCAATATCATAAAAAGGTGGACTATTCCTTTAAGGGGGGAAATGATTAAATTAAAGCATTGTGCGACCAAAGACCAGTGGATTTCTTTACACCATGCCTCCTCAGGGACATTTTAGTCATATCTTACAAGCAGGTACTAGACTCTACATTAGCAGGTAAAAGGAAGCAGATAGCCTGACTGCGTCACACAATAGATTTACATTTACATACGCTATTATTACATTTTGGCAACTATCAATTACTTCAGGGTCAGTCTCCTCCAGAGCATCTTAGGCTTACAGTCAAACTCTGGCACTGAAACTATTACAGCTCTTTTTCCTCATGTATTCGAGTCAAACTTTCAAAATATTAAGTTGGTAGCTAGGTTTTTAAAGGGACACCAGGCAATATTTTTACTATTTACTAGCCACGTAGTCACTTTGATGATTACTTGGCTCATTCCGGAGTAAATGATGGCTCTCTCGGCAGCCTCTATGGTGGATTTTGGGGTACAACACTTGCAGGATCTGGGGTTTCGGGTTGGTAAAATTTAAACAGAAAGTGGGTATAACCGAAATCGAGTTTTTTTACGGCTTGTCAGACAACTTATAATGCACGAAAATGATCATCTCTGGTTCGTACTCTTTGATTGGCAAATTAATTCACATCAGTTTGTGAGAATGTAGTTGCTATTTTTTTTTATTACTAGTGCAACGTTGCCCCTTGTCCCTTTTTTTAAAGTACTAAAAAGGCTTGTCAGCAAGATACTTCAGTTATAGCATTATCAGAGTCCCTACACATGGAATTAAGCACTGAAAACGTCACAGATGTATACCGAGCTTTAAAAACGAGGAAGCACGATAGTGGCAGTCGGGATACGAACACACAATTCCCAGGCTGTGCTTTTGCAAGTACACTGGCACTGTAAATCTTCTTCAAGCCTAGCTGGTAACACAAGGGGGCGCTCTAGAGTACACTTTATTCCTCTGGTCAGTCCCTCTGGTGCCCTGCAGTATTGGCTGGGGGGTGCTTCTTGTTGGGGCTCAGTTAATAGTGCTACTATAAACTAATTTCATTGCAGCATTAGTTCTGATAGGGCACGGAGTCAAGCTCACGCCTCTAGACCAGGTGATTCTAATCAGGCTAATTGCTCAGCTGATTCCCTTCTGCGCTTGCTATTTCAACATAGAGCGCCATATTCAAAGCTGCATTGCTTTAAATTCTTGTCCTTGCTTAGCTCTCTCTGCCTCTGGCTTTCTATGTATGCACATGGATGGGCAGGGAGTTCCCCAGAACAGAGGTAAACATATATTACTGCATTCATGCTTCCTAATTCTGACTATAGTGAACCTGACAAAACTGTGAATGGTTTCAAGAATGTTCAGGTTGAACTACAACAGCTCCCTACAACTAAAACTCTTAGAATGTGTGGAAGCAGTCCAGTCTCGTTTCTCAACACCATTATCATCATTTTGACTCCTCCTACAACCTACTGTACTGTACATTTGTAAAGGAATGATGAGACAGGAGAAAATATAGACTATTTAAAGTAAACAGAAAATATATAAAATAATATATTTTCCAGAAATCCTGAAACAAGTAGGAAAAAGCTGCATAGCGCTTTTCTTTGTGGCCATGTGAACCATCCCAACATCACTGGACTTTTTGTTTTTATCAAAGGAACTAGGAACTAGGCCTGTTAAGGTGGCTACAGACCAAAGGTCCGCGATGAGACAGGCTACAACATTCTAAAAACCAACGACGTTCTAAAGCTTCAAAACTGTGATTTGATATGTTTAATCTTGCAACGGCTTGAAACTGCGTACAATGGCATGCAATGATTGATTCACACAGCTGCAACTCCTCTCTGAAACCGTTTCGTCTATTATCTTCAGTCTGAATTGGCCATTAAGAAAATGCTAATTACTCTAACACTAACTTTGTGGAGACATTCCGCATATTTCCGAGGTCATATGAAATGAAAGTACAGTATATAAATAGGACCTGAAGGACTCAAGCAGGCATGATGGTGTCATTTGACATGAAAAAGACTGAAGGAGCGTACACTACCTTGATTCTTGAGTGGTAAAGGCATTGTCTCCCTGAGTTTGCTTAGAAGGTTCTTCATCTCTCTCATGTCCCTGTGAAAACAATTATGGTTGTCTCTGTAATGAATGCATTTTGGGGGGTTTTATCTGTGAAATTACAGTAAAGGAATTATCCGGAGTGAAACAACCTAGCCTAGCAAGCAATTTGCTGTCGCTAGGGGGTCTAGATTTCTAGGCTAGTAACTGTAACCCTGTTGTTTCACATTAGTAAGTGCTGTTGATTGCCATGTGAATAACAGAATGTCATGCAATGCAGACCAAATAGTGAAACAGCAGCCAGAGCTAACTGATGAGGGCATGAAAGTTTCATTTTCATATGCCTGCATCTGTTAGCGTTAGCTGCTATACTGTAGATAGCACTCGGTAGCCTCAAAGAACAGGACTGATTGACTCTGAGGTAGATGCACTAATTCAATGCAAACACATGGACTATATTACCATGAATAAACATACCAACTCAAGACTTACTTCAAGAAACAGCTTGTCTTGTTGATATATAAATATATACAGTGTCATTAACAGTGGTACGGTACCTCTCAGAGTTGTCCATGTCAGTGGCTACGAGGAGGCCAGCCTGAGAGCTTTCCACAGGGGAGGAAGACGTGTCCTCCAGGATGGGGATGTCCGAGGCATCCTCCACCTTGATATCCTTCCGCGGAAGAACAGAGGAATTCTTCCCTGCAAAGTGTATGAGCAACTTGAACGGTTTGATCAGGCATTCCCTTCTATTACTCTTCCTTCTGAATAATCTCCAAAGTAGGCTATACACCATGAAAGCTCTGGGTAAAGCTATAGAATGTCTGTGTCTGGACAGAACAAAAACGACTCTGTAATACACAGGGCTGGAGTGGCACCAAAAATGAGTAACCAGGGCCCCAAGTGGTGGGGGGCCCTTGATGAATCTGGAGTTGCATTATGGGTGTTGAGGAGGGCCCATGGCCATTGCTTGTGTATAAGGCTTAGAATTTGGTGCTCCATCCCTGCCAGACATACTGTACACCATTGCTTTGATACTGTGGCATGGCAAAGAAAGTGGCATCCTGCTCCTGTCCTGACCTTTCCTATGAATCTGCAGGGATCCCAGCAGGCAGACGGACTTGAGGATCTCTGTGATGTACATCTCCAGGCAGCACTGCAGCTGAATGAAGAGCCTGCAGATCTCTGGCTGGATTTCACCATCTTCTGGGCTGCAGGAGACAGAGTGTTTGTGTGTGTGTGTGTGTGTGTGTGTGTGTGTGTGTGTGTGTGTGTGCGTGTGTGTGTGTGCAGGATAAGACAAGAGTGGTACAGAATCAGGTCATCTCGGTCATAATACGCGTTTGTGGTGGGTGTTTTTAATCATACCACATCCTCCTGACAGCAGCTGTTATCCTCATTTATCAACTTCAACCACTTCCTCTTCAAATCATCTTTCTTGTCATGCTTTGATGCACACAATGTGTTTGTCACATGTTAAAATTCCCTTTGTACTTTGATACTATTGGAATTGAGGTTCAGAGAAATTATACTGTACAGTAACTTCTGACTTCTGACAAATCTGCTAACAAGCTGATTAACAAAAGCTGCAGACAATATACCATCACAGAAATGATGAGAAAACAACTGATAAAAATGAGAGTGACAGCTAGCTTTATATTTAAGAGATCAATAAAGATTAAAAGAGTCCTTGGCCAGTAAGACATTCTGCTCTTATAAGACTGACATTGCTTATATCTATATATCTAACAGGATTTGAAAACACTGAAAATGTTTTAATAACACTTTGAATAAAATCCCTTAATTTGCAGAGATTGTAAGATGCCATTGGATTTAAGTCTCATTGGTTTCTAAAAAGTGACATAATTTGGTTGTTATTGGTGTTGTCTATGGGCAGTAACAGCTTGATTGCTGCACCTTGATTAGATGCAAACAGATGATGTCACTTTTTACAACAATGGCAGCTTACCAGTAAAAGGAATTTGCTCCTTTATTTTAAGACAAACCAAATGCATTTTGAGTGTTTTTAAATCTAATTTAAAATGTTTATCTAGCTGATGCCAAGGTCAATCTTTCACGGCCAACATGTCTTACTAGCAAGGGATCCCTTCAAACTAAAGGGGCCACTGGCTCTTCAATAGTCTATTAGTTCACACTAAGCCTGTGCTCCTACTGTAATAAGCAGACACCACTGAGGCTTTTATCATAGCCTCTTCCATTTCCTGGATATCTCTCTCGGTATGGTGAGGTTATTTATGGACAGAGCCGCACCCTTCATGTATGGCTACATGGCACTAGTCTTAGTGAATTATTCAAAGTACGTTAATAGTTTATGGGCCTATAGGTTTTTTTCTCTTGCTCCGGAACATGATTAATGCACGCTGATGTAAAAAATGTAATATGTGACAAAATTCACATTCTGACATCATCAAAAATTTATCGCACTTGGCATTTCATAATACAAGTGATATTTTGAACAAAATGAGGCCCACATGCTTATGACATTGTGCCTATTGAGTCCTAGCTTGTGTCAGGACTAATAAATAAAATCAGAGATAGTTCCAGCACTTCACTGAAAGACTACACTTTTTGTCTTTTAAACCAAGAAGCCAAGCCCCCAAATGTTGGTGCTTTTTGGGTAATCTGATACAGTCAAATTCTGTTTATCTGTCCCAACCCCTTCAAAGTCATTTAGATGAAATTTGATAACTTGTTAAACTACTGCCTCTTTCTTTGTGTGACTTGTATTTAGATGAGGATTTTCCAATCCGTATAATATTAAAATGATGAGAAAAGGCTAATTACAGCAGATACTGTATGCTATTCTCAGACTATGTGACTTGCCAGAGGATTTGAATGGCAATAAGACTATTCTTGGTAACATCACAAAAGTGTGGCTATTTTTAGGCTTTTTGACAGCTAGAAATAAATTCAGATTATAAACTTTTGAAAACAAATTTGCCTTTGATCATGGAGGGAAAAAAGAAGGCTGCTGGCACATTGAGCTTCGCTTTGTGTTGTTTCACCAAAAAAAAGTTCATATCAGTGACTAATTTGTAAGGTTCAGCTGAAACAGAATTAGTGCAGTGGCTATGCCCTCATCTACCGTACTCCATTATCATGTCATTTGATTATTTCTGCCCACACCATCTGTGAGAATGGCAGTTATCATAAATCTCATCAACATCGGTTTTCATGGACCTCGCTTTGTGTGTCGTTTTGGTGAGGCGACTCTGAGTCTTGCATTTGCTAGATGAGAGGAGTGATAGGCGGGAACCCAATAACTTGCACAGCTTAAAAAAAAAAATGCCCACATTGACATCAGTCATTATAAAGAGCTTTTAAGGAGGAGGAAGAAAATGTTTGGTGGATCTTCATAATGGGTATGTGTAATTGAAGGAGGCCGGCTTTGGAAAATAGGCCTCTACAATGTTTGCAAATGGAATGGTAAAGTGCAGTAAGAACAATTACTGTGCTGGTTATGCTCAAGCTAAGGTACAGAAAAAAACTGATAGCGGAATTACAAATGGAGCTCCATTAAATGGATGGGAATAACATTTTTATGTGCTCCATTTGATAAATTTAGTGGTGAGTGAGCCATCTATACCACAGACTTCTAGACTCCAAAAGCAACATAATCCCTGTACTAAGTGTCTGTGTGTGTGTGTGTGTGTGTGTGTGTGTGTGTGTGTGTGTGTGTGTGTGTGTGTGTGTGTGTGTTTGTATGTGTGTGTTCATTGACAAATATGTTAATGAATTCTTAATTCCATACTTAACTTTGATGTTACAGTGCTGCCAATGATATATAGTTTCATAATAGCTTTACAGTATGGCATAGTAAACCAAATTTTCTAACCGGAAAGAAAAAACTGTCACTGTCCATGCAAAACGATTTTGAGAGAGACTAACAATATAAACAGTTAGACATTATTTTCTCTCTTTCTTCATTCCCTTCTTTTTTGCATTCAGTAATATGTACAGTAGGCAAAGCATCTACAGCAAGGACAGATTAAAGCAATATTTGCAAGACAAATCAACAAAGTACAATATGCATTACAATTATGACTCGCAATATATATATATTTTTTTTACCAGGATATGGCTGATAAGCGCTGGTGTGCGGTTCGTGCCATCTCACAGCCTTTAATGCGCGTCTTATGCATCTCTGCTCGAAGAGTGGGACAATCCCTTGACAGTTCTCCGATAGAGATGACCAGTTCACGATACAGCGCCACAAGGGTATTGAACTCCTGGACAATCTGAAGAGAAAAAGACCAAAGAGTTTTCTAACTCGAATGATAATTCCACTTGGTATTTATGCTTCTTGATATAAGTGATACATTTGGGAGGACAGTCAGATTTTTCCAAAAATGATCAATGTCCATTTCTGAAGATCACCCAATTCTTTCTACAAAACATTTGACCTGACATGGCACTTGCCCTTCTCTCTTTTTTGGGGGGTTCTAAGCGTTTTTTTTTTTTTTTTTTTTCACGAAAAACATTCAGTAAACATTTGCTCACAGTTCTCTCTCCTCCCCTTCCATTCTCTGTGCACACTGAATAAGGAACTTGGGTCCTCTTACAGAGTCCTGTCTCTGTATGTGAAACAATACGGTGGCAGCCAAGTTCTCCAATAATAACAAACCACTATTTGGAGTCTGGAGCTCTGAAGGGAATCAGCCTATCTTTCTGGTGTCCTTTGTTTGGTCTTTGGTTCAGAATATCTATTGGACAAAAGTGTCCAGAAACATACTATAAAAAAGCCATAAACTAATCCGGAATCATTCAACATTGCTTATCCAGCGTTTAAAACCATCTACAGTACATCTGGACACCTTTCAAAGTGTAGGCTACCGGTACTTCATTTTTGATTTTGATGTGCTGTATTGTATACCATTTACATATCTAAATACACAAAACAAAGAGGCATTCAGATATATCATCTGTAGCCCTTTGAGGCATTCAGATATATCATCTGTGACCTTTGATGACAGATGAAGATTGAGTAACATATTAAATGAGACGAGATTGGAAGCTATATTTAGAAGTTTGCATTTGTAAACAACCCCTTATGTACTGCTGTAGACCTACATGTGGGCCTTGGAGCATAGCCAACAACACACTGCTTGGGAAAAAAAGAAACAACATTTATATGGTTGTTAAATGACCACATTCAAAGGAGACCACAATAAGCAAACCATAAGAAAATGTAATGTAACAATTGTAGACTACTAGTAGGCTTCTCAGTCTGACAGGGGGCATATCATACAGGCCTATAAGTGACAGACTTCTCCCACTCTGAATGATGTCTACTGGTGAAAGTTGGTGAAACACTGAGTGTAAATTGCTCTAGTTGGTGACAACTAAACAGAAACTTAATCCATGTCAAACCAAAGACTTAATGATCCTTTGGTTCAGCTGACCTGATGTTATGGTCAGTGGCCCGCTCTTTCAAAGAGTCAACATCCAGGCATAAAAGCAAAAGCTAGTATTGGTGCCCTATCATGAAAATAAAAGCCTAGGCCTAAGTTGGTGGTGGAGTTTTATTGCAGGCTGGCATATCACATTATTTGGTTCAATTAGGAGCCAATTTAAATGCCCAGTGCTTAAAGGCAACAGAAAATTTGAGCTACAAGAAGGAGAAAAACATTAAATAACGCCATTGAAAGCAAGTAGATATGCGGTTGTCCCATGCATAGTCTTGGCTACTTTGTGGGCTGCATGCTCAGCCCCTGACACAAAAAATAGTTTGAGCTTTGAGATAGAACAATCGCATATGGCACAATTTCACGTACACGGAAAGTGTGAAAACCACATGCTGTAAATTAAATGTATCCAATGATTTAGCCTAGGATAAGACGTACAAGGCCGGATTTCAATTATCCAACACGGGTGCAATGAGACAACAGGCTGCGTTTGCCACGAGAATCATTCACAATATGGACAGCACAATGTTATGTATTGCTCGACTGAAAATACGTAGCCTACTCTAATGCATTTTCGCATTAGCCTTTGTTCATTATTGTTTGCTGCATCTTTCAACGTTATTAGCTGGCAATCATAAAAACACGGGAAAAGCAACAGACCACAGAGATAACTATTGTCATGTCGCATGCATACCTACCATTCTGCAGTCTCCAACGGCGCATTGAGCTTCGCTATCCTTGCGCTCCGTATACGGAGGCTTGCTTATTTGAAAAATGTTCCCGGCTGATCTGGGGCGGTTCTTGCGCCCATTCGATGCAGAACTCATGCATACGCATCTAATGCTTTAATCCTTTTAATGTGGAACACGCTGTCAATTTTACCTGTGTCCGCGTATGCTGCACCAACTCTTTCTATGTTAGACAGCTGCGGTGTTGTAGCCTGTTAAGATGTTACAGCGGGTGTTTTCCTTAGTAACCCGTAGCGCGCAGGACAACTGAAGCTCTCGCAGCTCCTCTCTCTGCATCACCACGACTCCGAAGCGAGTCACCTTCACTTCAGCAGAAGTGTCTTGTGTATCGGTCCACGCACAGCGCAAAGATATCAAGACGTTGCAGTCAACGGCATAATCACAGCCACTGAAAGGATGTAAGTAAACTGTAAAGCTGACATATTTCTTGTGCACATCATTCAAGCACTTCAGACACCTGCCCCACACAAATGGATGATTATGGACGGTCCATTGAAAAAAAAAGCCCGCGTGCATAGGCTACAGTGTAGAATCTTTTTTTTTTTTTTCCTGTTATGATTTCTCTTCTAGCCTAATTCACATTATTGATGTTTTAAAAATAAATCTTCTCCCTAGACTTCCAAGATCAGATGCTATTTTATGTGACAAAATTCAGGCTACCAATTATCAGTAATATAGAGAAAATGCTATTAATAGCTATTTCAACTCAAAGGCGAATTATCTCCATAGTAACAGTTTTGCAAAGTTTGTCATTAGAAGCAGAGGTCAAAAGCCATGGCTGAGGATGTGACCAGTGTCTCAGATAGCAAATCTTGCTGTACTTTTGGGGAGCTTGGCGCCACACTAACTATTTTGCATTTTAATGATGTCTATGAAATAGAGGCAAGATCAGATGAACCCGTCGGTGGAGCGGCAAGGTAGGCTAGCCTATCTTATGTCATGAAGGCTATGCAATGTTCAATTTAGCCTACTTTTTACTCAAGTTTAATGCAAAGTTTGTGACTCCAGCTTATGAACAATGTCTACAACGTCAAATGTTAATTTTGTTCGTCACACTGGTAAGTGTCTCTCTTAGTAGCCTAGCCATCATCTCACATAATTAGCTAGCCGGTTACTGATAGGCCCATAGGACCCCCATAGAAATCATAGCTAGGAGACTATCATAGCAAAAAAATTGCAGACCCGGAAATGTTGAGTATACCAAACTTTTATGACATATGTGATCTGTAGGCATTGGGGATGACATTTTTGTTAGTTGCTACTTGCCACACTTTGGGCCATTTGCATGATTTGGAAATGCATTAATTTCACATTGAAATGGATGGGAGTTGGTTGGATTTTGGAGGAAAACTGTGCACAACTAGTAGGCCTACATTTCGGACTGAAGCATAGGCCAAAGGAGAAACCAAATTTCACCAATAGCTATCCCATATATTTTCAGAAAGCATACACCCTCAGGATGTGATACAACATGGAATGGAATGACAATGAGGCATGTCCCACCCTCCTCATTATAATAATCTCCATTACAAAATTGGAAATTGAGCTGTTTGTGGTGACTTTTAGGCCAGAAATTAGGAGAAATATATTAGACCCTATATTTTTTTCTGAGAGCTTGCCTTACACCCTCAGGATTTGACCGATATTTATTTATTTTTTAAAAAAAATTCTCACAAATTTGTAGAACTAGGCCTAGGCTATATTGTGCAAATTTCCAGATATTGGCTAAAGGAGGGCTAAACGTTTTTGGTTTTATTTTAGCCTAGGCCTAGTGCACACAGGACCATGTCAAAAAATCACTTGTTTTCAGTGTCTTCTCAGAGCCAAATATTGAGTGGTTAAGGAGAGAGAGCAAACACTGTCTAAACTGTAGGCTACTCACCCTGCTATCAAACACAGTATTAGTCCAAATTAAAAATTCGCTTTACCTGGTTTCTTGGCTCAATGTATTTGTGTTGGTAGTATTTTCCCATTCTCTTTCAGGTTTTCAACAGAATTAAAGGCATTTCAACATTTGAACCCATTTATTGCCTTTTGTGGTGACTGTTTAAGCCCATCACTTTTAAGCACAATCACAAAAGGAAGACACATGATAGATATTCTTAATGAGCTTGGGGTCCATTGTGCTGTTTATGGTAGGTATGTTAAAGGTATAATCCGGAGTGAATCAACACGTAGCCCTGCTGTTTTATACTGCTAAGCGCTATTGAAAGGCACCTCAATGATAAAATTTCGTGCATCGTAGACCGAGTTTGCGAAAAGGCAGCTAGCCTAATACTAACTGAATGAGGCATGTCAAAATCGTTTTGCTTTCGTTTTGAAATGCCCCATTCTGTTACCGTTAGCTGCCGTTTCGCTATCTCAGTCTGCGTTGCATGAAATACATTGATTGAGGTGGCTATCAATAGCGCTTGGCACTATAAAACAGTAGGGCTACGTGTTGATTCACTCCGGATTTTTCCTTTAAACCACATGCATGAGATAAGGAAATGATAAAGAAACATTTTTGTAGGCAAATGTAGGCCTAGACTACTCTTGTCCTAGGCTAGGCTTCATTTTAAGAATCTAAAGAACACAATAAACATGTGCTACATGACATCAATTAGGATACCTCAGCTCTGAAGAAGATCTGCAATGTTCTTCTCTCATTTGCAGGAAACCATGAGTTTGATTTTGGTGTTGATATGCTGGAGGAAATGACAACTCAAACAAATTTCCCTTGGTTTCTCAGCAATGTCTACGATAAATTCACTTCTCAGACTTTGGGCCATGGCACAGAAAGCCGCATCATCGAATGGCACGGGGTCCGAATTGGACTTATGGGGCTTATCGAGGAAGAGTGGCTGGACACTTTGGGCACTGTGGACAAAGGGAACATCAATTACATCGATTATGTTGTGGTTGCTGACCGCCTTTGTAAGGAGCTGAGAGAGAGTGGTGCAGAGCTGGTCATTGCTCTCACTCACATGAGGTGGCCCAATGACATTAGACTGGCCATGGAGGCCAAAGGGCTCGACCTCATCCTTGGAGGTCATGATCATGAGTATTCGGTTCGTGAAGTGAACGGTGTCTGGATAGTGAAGAGCGGATCTGATTTCAGACATCTGTCAAGGGTCGACATCAGGAGGAAAGCTGACATGACTTATGAGTACACTGTTGAAAGAAAAGATGTGTTTGGGACTGTACATGAAGATCAGGAGATCAAAAGCATTGTGGACAAATATATTGATAACATCCAGGTAAGTTCAAAATTTAGGCAGGTGGACCAAATTCTTTTGCCTCACTTTTTAATCAGTTTGGCTACTCTCAATGGGCACGAGCCTGACAGCCAACTTATTATTTTATTTTATTTTATTTTAACAAAATGTTGCAAAAATTCTACAAAATGTCAGACATAGCTTGTAGCCACTAATATTGTTAGCACCAGAAAAAAGTTAGAGATTTAGATATTTTGTGCTGTAAACACTTTGTTTCAGTACATGCTTGGGGAAGTAGTCTGTCATACTGATGTGGACTTGGATGGGCGCTGTGCAACAGTTCGACAGAGGGAATGCAACCTGGGCAATTTGATCACCAATGCAATGCTGGAGGCTACCCTTGCCGAGGTGGCACTGTTAAATTCAGGTTTATATGAACTCGCATAGCTTTTGTTTTTAGACTAGACATTTATGAAGTCTAGGGTCTTCTTTGATGATAATGACTAGGATGTTGAAATGTACAATTTAAATCTCTAAATGGAGGGTTTTGATTGTTATTATCAGGTTAATAAAATGTAAACTATAGAAATATACATTCTCAATGTTTTGTTTATAATAAGAAAACTTTGACTGTTCTGGACAGGAACCCTGCGTTCTGATCGCCTGCATCCTGCGGGTGAACTGACCATGCGTGACCTGCTACAGATTCTACCCATCAGGGACCTTGTTCTGGTGGTGGAGGCCACAGGCCAACAATTGTATGAGGGCCTAGAAAATGCTGTCAGCAGATATCCGACTTTGGATGGAAGGTAAAACAATATTAGGTTCAAGTAATAAAAAAAAATATTTTACTTTGTCAGCAAAATTGATGCAGTAATTGGTCTAGTCAGGAGTCTTTTATACTGTAACTGTAACAGTGAAATATTATGACCAGAGAGGGTTGAAGCAGAGCGGTCAGTATTCCATGGTCTTTGTTGTGACTGTTCCAGGTTTCTACAAGTTGCTGGAATACAATTTGGCTTTGATCCTAATCGACCACCAGGATGCCGGGTTATTGCTGGAAGTATCAGGATACAAGGTCACAATCTAGATCGAGAGAAAAAGTATCTGGTTGCGATGGAGGAATATCTAAAAAAGGTACTAAAGATGAAGGTTAGGTCTGGCGTCTTGTTAATGTTGTTTGCTTTGTTCAGTTGTTTTCTGTGTTCCTCATATGATTGAAGTAATCATAGAACCATTAATATGGTTGACAGAAATGAAGTTTGATGATCGATTGGCTATATGTGCAATGCATACTACTTGCATGTGCGTATTTGCAGGGAAAAGATGGGTACTCCATGTTTATTGATTGTCCTCAAAAGTTCGACGTAGAAACAGCGCAGGTCCTCTCCACAATTGTCATCAATCATTTTGAGTCTGGGAACATTGTTCAAGGCCTCAAGGCCTGCAAGTCTGGCCATCGCATGGGTCTCATCAAAACTACAAGTTGCCCCTCAGTCACAGGTTTGTCAGTGTCTATAATGATTTGAAAAAAAGAGTTAAAGGTTACAGAGAGGAGAGTATCATACCTTTGTCTCTGATGTTAAAACTGAAGGTGTTCAATTTTGATCAATCAAAAATAAATTCATATGCAATTTTGTAAGCCAAGTTACAACCTTATATTTAGTATGTATATTTTATGTTGAAATGGTGCTTTTTTTAGTTTAATGGCGCTCTCTTCTTAGCAAACGAACTATACAGCAAGCTCAATGGGACAAATCCAGCACCACTCCCAACACTATCATTTCCTCTGCCATCATCATAAGCCCCTCACACCTCTCCCTACACACTCAGAACATTGCCTCATCATGAAGCCCCCTCCTAAATATATAGAGCCCACAGCCCACCATCACTCCCTCTCCCCTGCCATCACACAGCGCATTGTCTCATCATTAAGCTTCTCCAACACACAACAGCACCACTCCCCCCCCCCTTCACCACAACTACCATCACCATCATGCACTCTCCCCATATACTGTACACACAGAACACCATTACATTTCCCCTCTCAACCCCCCCTATCATGACCCCTGGCAGTTGAGCATGGGTTAGCCCCTTGAGATGTGGATCTGCCCAAGGCTTCTGCCTAGGTAAGGGAGTCCCACCCTCCACCCCCTTAAATGCACCCCTTGGCGCCTCCCAACAAACCTACTGCACTTTTAGACTCTATGTCCCCTCCCCCACCTTCAGTACACAAATAGGCACCAGACATAGAGCATTTCTCAGTCGAGGAAGCATGCTTGAAAGGCTGCTTTTTCGAGCATTCCATGTCATTGTCAGTCGCCAAGTACTGTTCCAAAGTCAAGCATACTTCTAAATTCTAGCGAGGACAGAGGCCTTTGTTCATAGATTTTTCAAGGATGCACTGAAGTGTACGACTTCTAAGGCGAGTGTGCTACCTAGGAAGCATGCTTGACTTTAAGAAACACTCATAATTTCACTACATTTGTAAAGGTGCCTACAGACCAAAGATCCGCGACAGGACGGCCTGCGACATTCTAAAAACCTGGACGTTCTAAAACTCAGAAACATTTGACAGGTTAAATCTTTTGCTACGGCTTGCAACTGCCTGCAACAACCTGCAACGATTGATTCACACCGCTGCAACTTCTTTCTAAAACCGTTTCATCTCGTCGCGGATCTTCAGTCTTAACTGGCCTTTACACTCAGTAATCATAGGTACATGACAATAATACATTTCCTTGTATTCCATTGTTTTACATTTTGGTCAGTTTTCTCACTTGTATTTCCTTCCTCTTGTCCCCACATAGCAATCGAACACAATTTTGACGTCCCTGTGGCCGTGGTGCCTGGAGTAGAGGGGAGGATATTTTTTGTACACACTGAGAGCCAGTCAGAATAACACACCAGTGGATGATCAGACACTTCCATATTTAAAGTAAATATTGTTGCCAACACATTTGTGCCTCTAACTAAGAGATTTTTTTTTGCAGTTGTTTCCATCGTATCAGCACTGTTTTTTGTTTTTAGCTAAGTTATAATAAATATTTGAAAACAAAATATTTGTACTAAATATAATTATATTCGTCCTATGGCGAACTTGAATACCAAATGTGCATTAAAATATATTTTTATTATGTTGTTGACTGTTGTCTAATTTCAGGTTAGTAGACTGACATAGCATGATGTAAGCTGATGTGTTTTTTTTTTTTTTTTTTTATCACCAATCCCATTGGGGAATGAGTAAGTAGTCACCAAACTCAAATAATTGAAGTACTTTTCAACTGAAACTTTATTTATTTATGGTATAGTGAGTGTATTGTTATAGTACTGATACCCAAAAATATTGATAATAAATGCTCAATATATAGTGATTGTTTTGTCAACAGGCAATTGAAAGTCATTTTTCAACGTATTTGGTTTTATATAAAAATATATTAAAAATGGAAAAATATTAATGCCATTATTATAGCAAATAAAAAGAACAAATGAAACCCGCATTGGAAGACACCTGTGGGTACAAGCACAAACTTGTGATTAAAAATATACAGGAGTGAGGAAAAAAAAGTGTTGTAAATAAAAATATCAAACATGATTCAAAGAGAAACTTGTGACAGCAAGGAATACTGCTTATCAAAACATGAGAATGTGGATTTAAAATAGATAATGCTTTCTTTGTATTTCATTGAAAAATTCTTTTGCAAGTTCTCTTGTAAAGTCAAAAAATATTTTGTAGTAATCCAACACTTATTCATTTAACACATTTGTACACATTTAACTCAAAATCGAGTATCTGATGCCTTCTAAAAACACTGTCATTGGCACATTCTGGTGATCCTAAAAGTATTTGCTGATTCTGCAGATCTTTGAAATAACCATTTAAGAAAATAAAATGCAGTTGTTTTTTGGCCTTTAAAAAGTGGGGAAAAAGAAGTAGCAGAGGAAGCAGAAGACAATAAAGCCGATGACCCAGTTGACAGAGTAGATGTAGATGATGACCATGTCCATGTCGAAGCGCCAGCCACGCGAGTCATCCTCAAAGTCCAGTGCGTCTAGGCGGTAGCCGCCATGGGGAAACTGACGCCTGCCAATTGGACTGGCCTGTCTCTGGAACCCTGAAAGGAGGAAATGTCATCATGCGTTGATCAGAAAAAGTGGCACTCATGTTTGATCGACAGCATAGTCTTCACTTAACCAACGTCAGATGCAGCGCCCTCTTGGGAGTAGCCTTGCTACGAATCATCTGACATGATCGAGGTCTTCACTATGAGTACAGTGTGATATCTTCATTACATCCTGGATATATTTTACTATTCTACTATTATATTCTAGGCTACTTGTACAGATTAATGCTTAAAAATCCCATGATAATCTGAAGTGTTTTTGTATAGAATGTGTGCTTGACGGTCTTCAGCTTGTTGTAGTCGTGGTGGCGCAGGTGTAGTTGGTGCAGAAGCGGCATCTTAGGTTGTTTTACTTTGTGTAATTGGTTCATTTATGATTTCCCCTGGCAAAGTTAGCCAGGGTGTGTTTGCCTTGATGCTAACACCTGCGGGCTTTTTTCATTATTCATAATCCTTTTCAATGCTGGTGCCTTTGAGCTAGTGAGCTGCAAGTCTAATGGTCGGGGAGAGGAAATATCTGGAGAGAAAAACATTGCAACACAAAGAGCTGGAACAAAACCAGGCAACAAGCTTGCAAGTCTTGATCCCAGAAAAAAAAAAATTGCACCATACACACATACAGCACACAATGCAACTTTGCAAAAGTCAATTCTGAGTTGAATTTCTACTTTTCTGTGTGATACATTTTGTAACACACTATTTTGAAGTGGATGGGAAACGCATGGCGAAATAAAGATGTCTAGTGTGCAAGCGAGCTTACCGCCCAAAATCCGGAAGATTTTCCTGCAGCTTGGGAGAGGCCACTTGGCACAACTGGCCTTCTGAAATGTCTGCTTCCGTAACAAGTACTCCTTGGGGAAGAAGGTCCGAGCTGTCTGGTTTAGTTCTGCGAGAGGAGAAAATAATGTCAGTGGAAGGGAATGAAACTGGATGTCATGGCCATTGCCACTGATTCTGTGTTATCATTTGCACTAGATGCAAAAGTAATAGGACTGTCTTTCAGCTGTTTATCAGCCTGAATATGTATATTCACATTTACATTTTTTGTGTAGATTCTGAGTAATTTACCTTGTACAAACAAGGTGAATGAAATACATATTTGCTACACAACCATTTCCTCTCTTCTCTATCCTCTGTATGCTCCTTTGCATGAAACTGTGTCATGAATCATAGACTGACTACACGCACCCTGGGTTGAATAATCAACCGACGGTCCAGTCTAAAAGTGTCCCTAGCCTATTTAAGTCAAGCACCATCACCGGACACGGAGATCAAAACAGGAACTGAACTTGTCCGTGTATTCTAGAACTTTCATCACCTCACATTAACTGTAGTGGCAGGAACAACAGAGCACAGGCCGCCACTTGGCTGCTTGAAAGCACACCCCCCTCCCCCCCGGATTTTGACCAAAACAGCAGCACTCATGGAAATTACTTGTAGTGAAGAAGAAGGGGGAAAAAAAAAAAACCACACAAATTTTCTAACATTTTCTGTGTTCTTTTTTTCTAAATAAAGTACATCCATTACATATCAAAAAGTAAAAATACATAATGGGCTCTTCAGTCTATTTTATGTTTACGTTTTAGGGTCTGTAGTCTGTATAGTCTGCTACCTTATTTGGACTTTGAGTCTGGCTATGAAAGTGATGATGATGATGACAAGACACAGCCTCTCTCTTCTCTCTTTTTCTGTTAATTATTTTGCTGACGCCTATACTAGAAGAATTCCATCTTCAGAAATAAGATGTTTACAAAATAATGTCAATTAATCTCTATTAAATTGTAATAAATTAAAAAAAAAACTATTAAGCAAAAAACAATTAATTATAACTGAACTGATTATAAGGTTTATCAAAATGATACTCTGTATATTTCTATAAATTCATTGACAGTGGATTTAGAAGGGTTTGTGATTCTGAAGTCCAGATTTAGGGCTTCTAAATTGACGGCACCATATTCCAAAACATAACAATATGAAATAACATGAGAATCAGTTTCTCACCCTTCTGGAAGAACACATGGGATATGACGGTCCTGCAGAGTGGACAGGGCGTGTTGGTTGGGCTGTTTTTGGCCAGGGTGCGCAGACATGGCTCACAGAATATGTGATTGCATGGGTGGCACATGTACGGACTGAAATACACATCCAAGCACACGGCACAGATGAAACCCTCACGGTCCCTGGTGTGTGTGTCCTCGTTCTCACTGCTGCTGCTGGAGGGGTTCCCTGTGGAGCTCTTTAAAAGAGTACAAACAAACACACACACACACACACACACACACATACTGTATTACAGCAGGTAATTCACACTGTTTTAAGGGATAGCAAAGGAGTACTCCATGGTGAAGAAGACACACTAGGGAGTCTAGCTCTTCCTACTTCTTACAGCTTCATCCACTGTCTGTCGCCCCTCTCCTGTGACAAGCACAGCCAAGGCAGTATAGTGAGATTGTAGTGTGATTGATTTAAAGGTGTGAATTAGGCAGGCCTACCAAAAAGAGCTCATCTTGATCTGTAGCCTGCAGTACAACAGTGGGGAAATGCCACGTTGTAAAATAGTTCTTATATCTATCAAATGCATTTATTATATGTTGTACACATAAGGTGATTTCTCTCAGATGAAATAATTCAACTGTTCCCACATTGGTGATCCCCTGATATTTATATATTGTGAGACTGTCATTGTACACAATGTGTGTGTGTGTGTGTACGTGTGTGCGTGTTGAAATGAAATCCCTGGAGAGGACAATAGAAAGCTCCAGAAAGAAGCCAAGCACCTCACATAATTATCGTCTTTACACCTCACACTGCCTTCTGGGAGAGCAACACTTCACTTCTCAAAGTGTCATCACTTGCCAGAGTACCTCCCAAAGTCAAGAGCAGCATCTCTGACAAATCCCGATCCACACCATCATCATCATACAGTACTCGGGATGTTTAGTATCAAAATAGCCAGGGCCAGATCTAGGCATAGACGAACTAGGCACCAAATATTACGGGGCCATAGCAATACAATTACTAATGTTTTCTTAAGATTTTCACTTGTATTTCCAAACTCAAATCTGGCCAAGGGCAGCGAAAAGACTCAAACTGGCCCTGAAGATAGCTGACCATGTATGTCAGGGAATAAGGCTCCATATGCAGTCGACTGGCAGGAGTTAATTAGCATCTGAGTTTCAGGAATGGTATGTGGTTCTCATTATCCATTCCATACAATTTTGCTAATATGTAATCACATTCTTAATGTCATAAGCATGCTGCAGAAAAATCCAGCTAAAAAAAAACTGATTAAGCCTAGTTAGATTTTGGGCAAATATTTTCTGAGAGCTGGGGTCAAATTAACCCCAGGGATAAAGGTTGTTGGTAAGATTTGAGGGACAAGATTTGTGGGACATTTGTGGGGATAACAGGTAAAGTGAATGGTAACAGAAATTGGGACAAAAACCCTGTCCATATTTCTCTGAAATATGCAGACAATGACTGTTTGGCTGGAGCTGACTGCTACCCTTGAATCAGGGCAACATCCCAATGTGATTAAAAATGTTCTATAGCTTTCGAGAGCACAAGTCTAGTAGGCTTACACACACACACACACACACACACACACACACACACACACACACACACACACACACACACACACACACACACATTTGAAGGGTCCTCTGCCACAGCCTCATCAACCTGCCAACTCAGAGGCAACCCCACTCTACCAGAGAGGAGGACAATAGCGGGCGAGCGGGAGCGGCAACATGTGACAACAGCTCTCTCGACAGCCGGTAATCACCCCGACCGATTCATCCGACACAGATGGCTCATTTCGGGGACAGTGCCGCGCCGCACTGTGCCGTGGCCTCACAGCCGCTGTGCAGATGAAATGAACTGCGCGGGACGTGATGGGGATGACCGCGGATGGCTGTTGACGGCTTTGCAGTGGAGCTTTTTTCCTCCAAGGCCACGTTAGACTTTGTTACGAGTCAATATTTAGACATGTGTCCACAAATAAACAACTCAGGAACTATTTTTGGGGATTCTTTTCTCTAGACTTTTTCTCTTCCCTAGGACCGCTGTAGGCACATTCAAATATTTGCTGTTATTCTGATTCCCAGGCCTACATCAACCATAATGTGTCTGCCCCTATCACCATCAGGAGTCAACAGCAACCAGCAACTCTTGCCTGCCTAGACTAGACTACCCCAGCTGTGGCACTGACTAAACAGGGCAATAAACAGTGGCCCACAGCAAGAATATTCCCAGTAAGAGTGTCAATTCCAGCGGCAATGATTTATCTGCTGGACTTTCATTTGATATCCACAGAATATTTTATATGGTAGATGTCTATATCAAAACTCTAAGCAAGCGCTATCTGTATGACTTGCTATAATGGGATTGTACCTTGTCATCAACCTTGTAAGGGTTGATAAAATACAATACAATAATTCTTTGTGAGGGTACATAATGTAAAATCATACCACACTTTCTGAAGAGAAACATGAAAGCATTAAAAACAAAACAAAACCCTTGCATGCATGCTTAACCAGTTACATTCCCTCAAACAACTCTGTGAGCAGCAGTGACAAAACAATCTTGTAAAATATGTGTATATTTGTATATATTGCTCAGGCTCTATCTCACTGACAAACTTGTCTTTGCTCACTGGAGACCATGAAGGCCTTCAGGGTGAGACCACTGGTGCCCTCTACTGACGGAGATGACCTAGGGATTTTAGGGCTCTGTGGTCTCTGTTTAGCCCTCAACGCCACCTTAACATAAATTGCGTTTAAGGCAGCACTGTCTGATACACTAGGTACTACCTTAACCGCCCTAACCCCCTTAACCTTTAACCTTTACCCTAGATTAGGAGGGCTAGTGCTTTAAAGACAGCCGCTAAGAGCAAAAAAATACCAAAGACAGATTTTATGCTGTTATTAGGTTAGTTTACCAACCTCATGGCCATTTTCAGGTTTAAATGGTTCATTACCAGGCGAATGAACCCCCACCCCCAAGACATATGAAATGAGACTATTGAAATCATGTCGGCCTTGTCAGCCAAAATAATTTTTCATTCAAAATGGATAATTTCTGCTTCCTGATCACTAGTTTGCGAACAAATCCATATGTGAAACTTTAGGATGTTGGTGTATGTAAAATCAGCAACTGTTGGGAGAGCCTGGTAGTTCAAAAACTTTGTCTGATGTCCCATTAAAATAGGCTACACACATTTTATCCAGTAAATCTTCACCATTCCCCACATTTAGCCATGCTGGACAAAACATGATAGCATTACAAATCACAGAGGACAAAAATAGCTGGTGTGTCATATAACCATATCATTCCACAAATATGATGATAAAAAGCACCAGAGGCCTGAATTCATCTTCTAATTTCCACAAATCAAGCATATCGCCTGCACTTTCATAGAATCACAAGCTAATCGTTCTTGTTCTTTCAAAGCCCCTAATATTCCATATTCCATGGCAAGATCATTCGGAATCTTAGAACAGACATAATATGAGGCTTAATCCATCATGGATTCTTGGAGCAGTTTGAGGCAAGATTGAACAGTAATTCCAGGTAGGATTATTCCAAATAAGCCTTAAGGATTTCAGAGGCTAGAAATAGTAGCATTGGTACAATAGAGATGAGTACACACCAAACACTGCTGTTTCATAGCATCAAATTAAACTGAATGTGCATGAGAGTGTTTTTGAATGTGTGGCCTAGTAATGATTTAAACAATGTACTGTAATTTTGTTCCTTAAACAGTCACATTCCCACCAGTTTCTAGCAGATGGCCTTTCTTAAGTTTGTTCTCTCCTCTCAGACTTGTAATGGATGTGGGTCCAAACACTTAGCAGTAGCACTAACAATCTCTCTCTCTCTCTCTCTCTCTCTCTCTCTCTCTCTCTCTCTCTCTCTCTCTCTCACACACACACACACACACACACAGCCAAAGGACTAGCACTCTCACTCTTTCTCACACAAACACACACAGCCAGTCCGCAACAGTAACACTCTCACTCTCTCTCTCTTACACACACACACACACAAAACAGTAAAAGTCATGAAAGTTTCAAGGGCGCCGTGACTGACTGTACTGTACTGTGTCTGACTGTTACCTGCACCTGTTCCTGCAGCTGGCTCTGCCTCCAGCGTTCCCGCCGCCGCTGCCGTCGCTTCAGGCTCTTGATGCGGTTCCGTTCCCTCTTGCTCAGGCGCCGCTCCGCCACCACCGCCACTGCCGCAGCACCAGCAGCGAGAGCGGAGGAAGGAGACGACGTTGCCGTCGCCGGAGGAGTCGAGTGGGAGGCCTGCGGCAGAGGCGATCTGCCTGGTGGCTCCTGTAGTTGTTGGAGCTGCCGCTGTTGTTGCTGTTGTTGTTGTTGTTGTTGATGATGATGATGATGATGATGATGATGATGATGGCGTGGCTGATATTGCACAACTGTTTCTTCTTCTTCCTCCTCCTCTTCTTCCTCTGCCTCCTCTTCCTCTACTTCCTGTTCTTCATCTTCTTCCTCTTCTCTATCACCCTCTTCTTCCTCCTCCCCCCCTTCCTCCTCTTCTTCCTCCTCGCCCAGCTCGGAACTGCTGAGAGACACCGCACGGTTACGAGGGGTCACAGAGGAGCCCCGCCGGCTGGATCCCCCAGCAGAGGTGTGTGTGCCCGGGGAGAGACCCACACGCTCCGTGGGACCAGGGGCTCTGTGCCGGGTATCAGCCCTGTGGCGGCAGCCTGCCGTGGGGTACAGGGAGGACGATGAGCCCCTCCAAGAGGGACATGGAACTGTGGAAGCATGCAGAGCGCTAGAAGATGATGATGATGCTGCTGCTGATGATGATGATGATGGACCAGCCCCGTCGGATGACCCCACCCTCTGACGTGGATGCTGAGGCCTCTTCCCAACCAGGGGAGGGGTGCTCAACGATGAAACACCCACCCGAGGGCTCCCTTCCGCGGGCCACTGCCTCCCGCCTCGCCCCCCACCCTCCTTACCTTCCCTGCTTTTTGAGTCCACGCCAGACATCCTCCTGCTTGCCGACCTAGCCGCAGCAGTCGTCGTCACGGCCAGCCCTGCCAGTCGTCGCGCCACATTGCCTTCGACCTCAGCCGCCTCTGCCGCCACCGCCACCGACCCCGACCCAGACGGGACCCTGTTCTCCAGACTCACTCCCTCCTCGGCTGCCTGCGCCAGGTTGCCACTCAAGTTGGCCGACTCCTCACAGAGAGCCATCATTCACCACACATCCAAGCGTGTCTGTGCCCCCGGGACAGGCAGCAGGAAGTGGTGGTGGGGGAAGAAGACAGTAGCGACATGCACCAGCAGGGCCTCCCTCCCTGTAGTATCCAGCAGCCGGACCCAAGCCCTGTTTCTTCCACCAGCCTCCTGAAAGCATGCGCTATGGGCAGCTGTCACTCGCTGCCTGGATGCCCGAAGCTGAACTGAAACGACCGGAAAGCACAGGCATACGCACACACATGCACACACACACACACACACACACACGCACAAATGTTAGTCCGCTCTCATCTCACACACACAGGCACACACATTCATTCACACTCTCAAACATTCATTCATTCACACACATACACAAATGTCCATTGACACACACACATACACACACACACACGCACGCACGCACACACACGCACATACACACAAATGTTCATTGACACACATACATGCACACACACACACACACACACACAAACAAACGCACACACACACACACACACACACACAGCCAGTGAGGTGTGTGCAGTCACATCCTGGCCCCCTGTGTTATTTTTTTTTAACCGTGTGGACAAAGTCAAAGCCCCCATAGAGAGCCCCACAATGGTGGCAGTTCAGCTTCCCAATTGTTCATGGGGCCTATAGAATCCCAACTGCCAACAATGCGGCCATTGTGAGAGGGGGGAAAAAAATCGGCGAAATAACCAGAGCAACCTTTCCCCAACTAACAAGGTCAGCTCTTTCTGCTTTCTGGTTGATCAGCAGGGGTAGGAGAGCAACAGAACAATGCTGACCAAACAGAAGTTCCTTATAAATTAATACACCAGACCGCTGGCCATTAGGGAGAACCTACTAATTATGATCCTCAAAACATGATCCAATGCACAGTGAAATACATTTCACTACAGCTAAAGCCAGGCATGAAAACCTATACACTAAAAATACTGTTAAACCCTTTGTAACAAAATCATAATAAGACAATCTAATATACAACCACAATAAAATAATCAACACATTTCGATTCAAAGTGCATGGTTAGCAGGGAGCAGGGAGCTGACACCATTTCAGATGAAAGTTCTCAGCGGGAGGTTTACCCTGGGATAAACACAACAATAAGGGAAGAACAAGAGGAATCTTTTTTTAATAGGGTGACATTCCATAATGTATTGCTATATATTCAGTACATTCTGTTCTGTTCTGTTCTGTTTTTTTTTGTTTTTTTTTTTAATCTAGTTTCCTCAACAAAACAAAAAAGTGGGGGGAGGTGGTGTATTGTATGCTAAGAAGTGTTAGAAGTGTTAAATAGAAATAGCATAGTTTTAATGAGATTTCTGAAAAGAAAATAGGCTATAAGCAGTGTTTAGTTTTGAGCACTGTTACTGTACTACTGTTTTGAGTCAGGTGACTGTTAGTGATTGGACAGGCTTTAGCAGTTGGGAAGTAGGCCTATGGTTTTTATGTTTATGGGTGAACGATTTCTAGAAATCAGTCCAGTATTTGTGAAATACCAAATTTTTAAATTCAATTGATGGTTTGAGTAATCTGTAGGTAGTTCTAGATATGTTCTGTTTTCACAACAAACAGACATGCTGTGCACGTTTGGTATATTCTATAGGCCAACGCATTTTGAAAGTGCATTACTTATTAGTGGGTCTACAAAACCAGTATAGCGTCTTTAAATCTCCACAGCATCTTTGTCTGCTCCACTCTATTTACTGCGATGGACTGATCCAGCTGAGGTGTTGACAGTGTGTGCCCTAATACTATTTAGCCGATGGGTGTTTATCTGAATACACGCCAGGTGGCAGCATATTTCCTTTCAGTCTATCCAAATCGCTGTCTGTGGTACTGAAATACATGGTAGTACTGAAATACACTAGATAAATACACTAGAAAAACTTTAACTTTTGTTTTGACAACAGATTCCTAGAGATAAAAGTTAACAAATGTCTACGTGTAGACTACATTTCTGTGAGACCAACAAACTTTTTTTTTCCTCAGGGGAAAAACTAATGTTAATCCATAAATATAAATTGTAAAAAAAAAAAATGATTATTCATCTGATTTTAATCTGATGCATCTGATTTTAAACCGCTGATAAAACTATCCACATTCTCAAAATGATGAGCAACACACGGGAGCTACACTGATAGACGTGCGCGAGCCTCGAACAAGCGCACAAATAGGCGCGCGGACGCAGAAGTGGCACCCTCTCTGTCTTGCACTACTGCACTCTCACAAGCACACACCCCCTTTGACTTGCAACATCACTGGAAAGGAAATGGTTGGCCGTGGCACAAAACGCGGAGTCTGTTAACGACTATTTCGCCATTTGACGTCCCACCAGAGATGGTATAAATTTTTCCCAAGCACTAACAAGGTATAGTCGCGGGTTTCACAGCTTTCTTGATAATCAAGTTTATTTGTCGGCATGCGTCCACATAGTTTTGACGTCTCGGTCTCGCTGGATACCCGGGCGGTGGAGATGTGATTACTCAACACTGTTTGCGCCAACGAGATGGAGAGCGCAAACAACACCACGTATCCAGATGGCCTGGACTGGAACAATCAGACGACAGAATTCTCTGAAGTTGCATTAAGCTACCAAATTATCACGTCGTCGCTTCTCGCTCTTTTAATTTTATGTTCTATATTCGGAAATTCATGTGTAATCGCCGCAATTGCCTTAGAAAGGTCCCTCCAGAATGTGGCAAACTACCTAATCGGGTCTTTGGCCGTCACTGACTTAATGGTGTCGGTGTTGGTTCTGCCTATGGCTGCTTTGTATCAGGTTTTGAACAAATGGACCCTTGGGCAAGAAATTTGTGACATTTTCATCTCCCTGGATGTATTGTGTTGTACCTCATCCATTTTGCATCTGTGCGCAATAGCTTTGGACAGGTACTGGGCTATCACGGATCCAATCGACTACGTGAACAAACGAACTCCACGACGAGCTGCAATCCTGATCAGTGTAACGTGGTTGATTGGGTTTTCAATTTCAATACCACCTATGCTTGGATGGAGAAAGCCCGAGGATCGAGCTGACCCTGATGCATGCACAATCAGCCAAGACCCGGGATACACCATCTATTCAACTTTTGGCGCGTTTTACATACCGCTTATCCTCATGTTGGTTCTTTATGGGAAGATATTTAAGGCAGCTAGATTCCGAATAAGGAAGACAGTCAAGAAAACTGAGAAAGGGAAAGTATCAACTAAGTATTTTAGCGTGTCACCTGTCATTTTTCACCGACAAACTACCGAGGTGACGTACAATAACTGGAAGCAGAACGTGGAGAGCCCGGGTGGATTGTGCGTAAATGGTGCCATCACCACTGGAGAGAACAACGCCGAGTCGCCCGAAATAAGTCAGAGCAACTCCAAATGTCATCTACCGCTTCCGAACACACCACAATCGGTAACGGATTCTGAAAGACGGAACGCAAAGAACATTGAAGCTAAAAGAAAAATGGCTTTGGCCAGGGAGCGCAAAACTGTCAAAACTCTCGGGATAATCATGGGAACCTTTATCTTCTGTTGGTTACCATTTTTCATTGTAGCTTTAGTTTTGCCATTTTGTAAAGTGAGTTGTTTAATGCCTGACTGGTTAGGAGCTGTGATCAACTGGCTCGGCTATTCAAACTCTCTCTTAAATCCAATCATATACGCCTACTTTAACCGGGACTTTCAAAATGCCTTCAAGAAATTTTTGAAATGCAAAAAATAGAGATTGAACAATGACTAAATATGAAAGTCGTCATCCATGGCATTGATTATGTCAGCCATCATTTGTCTGAGAACAGACCAGATCACCCTACGTCATGAATGTAAATTAGACTGCAAAAGACTGACCATGTGTAACTGCATTATGGTTCGGTGTGAGTCTGAGACGGGTCTAAAAACATTTTTCCGGTGTACTACTTCAATACCCATGAACATACTTAAATGGATAGTCATTGTCGTAAGGATACCATCTGCTTTATGGCATACAGTACTTAAGAATAAACATATTCCGACTCAATTCCCGATGTTATTTTTGCCTTGGATGTTGTTGAACTTTGGATGTTGACCTAAACACTGTATTTGATAATATAATAAAAACGTTTATAATACTTAGACAGGCAGGGTAATTCTGACAACTTCAGATATGTGGAGAAGTGTGTCAGACATGCATTAACATTATAATAATCCTGTTAAAGTTGACAGTATCACATTGTGACAGCAAAAAGAAAGACAGTAACCTATGTCTGGCTTTCCCTCTCACTGGATAATATAATAGCATGGTAGATCATGCCCTTTTATTAAAAGAAAAAGTTCTCTGAAATTAAAATTCTTAATAATCCTAACTTGAAATCCTTTAAGAAAGCAAACGTATGACACTAAATATCTGTTTGGAGCAGGGACTGAAACCTCTTAAATTAATATGATTTGAAAATGACAGGTTCAAAGTGCAAAAGCCTACTAGGCCTATTGTTTGTTAACACTGATATTTTCAGGTAGCTGCAAATATGATATACCTAGGCTATGTATGATTGCAAAAAGTTTGACACCAATGTGCTCCCAAGTTATTGTTTACTTAAACATGACCTTTTGGGTAGGCAGTGGTGGCCTTTATCAGATGTTTTAAATTGCCACATTCTAAAAAATGAACAGAACAGAAATTAAGAGAGTTTAGCATGAAGTTAGACCACAAGCTATGAAAGAGGAGCTGATATCAATCTCTGGGTCCCCTGGGCTTTACTGGACACTGAGATGAATGGGAACCAGACCAGACAGAGACGCAAAGGTTGTCTGGAGAGAAGAAAAGGCCCAAGGCCTGAACCCAGACACAATGAATTTCTTGAATTTCCCCTTGGGGATCAATAAAGTATCTATCTATCTATCTATCTATCTATCTATCTATGAAGCTGCAAACTTCTGCAGTGGACGTCAGCACAGAAATTTGATCTGTTGTTTCAATGACACTGCAGTAACCTTCACACTTTCCAGTGTCTTCGCATTAGTAGGTTTGACATGCAGCAAAAGACTTCCACTCCTTTGCATGTCACATCACTAAAAAAGTTCAGACGTCTTTTAAGAAAAGGTTCTGTCAAAGCACACAATAAATTTGACATTGATGCCCCTCTGTCAATCTCTGCTATTCAGTTACCATCATCTCTGAAGTTTTAAAATGCTCAGTTGCCAGGACTTGGATGAAATAGCCTACCTTTATGTATTTAGTTAGCCTACTATAAATGCAAACTGGGAAAATCCATCTGTGATTGTGACAAGCTGACATGTTCAAAATGAGTACACATTAGTAACAGTAATGGACCACAATAGACAGAGCGACATCAGCATGACGTATCGCTACAAATGTAGGTTAACTGTTTTCTAGGGGTGTTATGGTGCTATGTATTATGCAATGACAAGTCCATAAAACATGCTCCAACCTTATGAAACTTTAATGACATGCTTGCATACACTAGATGCAGGCTATTAAGCTGGAGAAGGCTGTAGCATAACGCACAGCTGACCTCGTCCACACTCCATTCAGTATCTTTTCATATGGAAAAACAGCCAACTACGTCTATTTTGCAGTCTATGATATAATAATAATGTTCAGGTTATTTCAAACAAATAGCGTATACCGACTCGGGGAAGGGAGTGCAAAATGCTTTCGAAACTGGCCATCACTTCGACAGATGTGAGACAAGACTTCAGTTCAACCGAAGTCATATTTGCGCAGCCTAGCCCTTTCGCCTTGGCGATGGAGTAGCTGTGTAGCCTAACTGATGTGGCATGTTTCGCTAAATTTGGGAGCCTCTCCAATCCAAACCTGGCTTGGCCTCATGCCAAACACAATCCACACGCTCGTGAATTATTAATGAAACACATTACGGGGCTTGGTTTGTGATGACTTCTGCGAACATACCGTCTGGCAGCGGCAGCAGCAGCAGGGACATCAGCGATGCTGCGTTGCAATCTAAGTTCCAGTAGAGAACGGAACTGAAGCAATTCCCCGTGGTCGTTACATACTTTGTGATCATTGCTCTCCATTAATTCCCATCACACACCACGCAAAAAGCAGGCGAAAGTTCAGAGAGGAAGATATTTTTCATTAAAAAGAATTAGATCAAGCATCCTGCTGACTGGAGTAAAAGCCAGGGCAAGGCTACTCTCCTGATACTTTCAATCTAAAACCAACAAAAGGCTGAAGATTAGTCGACATGAGTAGCAGAGGGTGTGTGAAGGATAATTTATTCGACTGATTAGATTTATGTAAATGGACGAACACGCTGACCCTGCACACTGCCAATTACTATACACGCTGCCAATTACATTTGCTGAGTACAAAAAGCTTGTTGATCTCAAAAAAGTGTGCAGATGACTGATTACCGGTCTCATTCGATAACACCCTTCTGCCTGAAAACCGTTCCATCTTGCTGAAATGCAGCCATGGTCAGCGAAGTTCATGGACATTACTCTGCACACAAGCTTAGGCTACTTAAATCACTAGCCATCAATCAAACTTACAGTGCTAAAGTGTAAGTCATAAGGCTGAGTTATGTCATTTTCAACTCACCCGCAGGGTATTCCATGAAGGAGCAATAGGGTAGGCCTGCCCTGCAGAATCTCTCTGATCTGAAGACGCACTCCTCTCGTTGACTTAATGTATGCAAATAAATACATAAAACATTTATATAGGCTATGTAAATAAATGGTAAAATCAGCTGTTTTCAAATATATTTATAACATGACTGCAATCCTAGATGAGGATATTTTATCAGGCCTAATCATATCACCAGAGAGAATTACAATGATTTCTTCAAAAAAAAAAAAAAGCGTTTCAGTTACACTGTTCAAGTGCCCTTACACCATGGATTTCAGTCTAACAAACTGTGTACCAAAGTGTATTACCTATGCTATCTAATTGGATTTCATGAAGGCCTACTGTCTTGGGCTACATGCATTAAGTACACCCTTAAACACCATAGATTTCAATGCAACAAACTGTACCAAAGTGCAATTTCATGTAAAGTATCTAATTTGATTTCATGCAGGCCAACTGTTTTCAGAGGCTACATGCATGCAACAGAAAATGTTTCTGACCAATGTACATTACTTCTGGGGGCAGTCTCTGATCATGGAGGTCTGAATTATTTTATTGATATTCACTATAGAAATAAAATTGTCCCAAGTTCCCATGAATAATTCAGCAAATGTCCCCAATTTTCATCTGTACTTCAACAGAACAATACTTAGTGAGACTCAGAGATACAGTACTAGGGTTTATTTCATATCCACAGAGCTAAAGTCAGTAAGGGCTTTTTGGGGACACTCTGACCTGATGTGTTTTATTTTGGGGGTTTTAGGCTACTCATCTAGTGGGTAGCACTGTCCTTGAGCGATTCAGATTCCCTCTAAACATCAGATTTCTCCTCTGATTCTGTCTTAAACATACAGTAGTGGACTGTCTGGATAGTACCTTAGAGCCATCATGCTCTGGGCGCTGGTCTTTAAATATACATGAAAAGGGCCTCCCATCTTACGCCTGGATCATCAGGAGGTGGGAAAAAAAGACTATTGTTAGTGTTGAGGATTTCTATTTGAACATTTCCCTCTACCTCTTCACAGTGAAGGGCTCTTTGCTGAAACGCCTCCTGTGGTGAAAACGCCCAAGGATTCACACTTTGACCTCCACTTCCCTCTAGATTACCTCTTGACCGACAATACAGACCTCAGGCACCTCCAGTAGGTGCTCTAACACTTATTTACACACTGGTGCTACCTTGTCACCTTACACCAGTGTTTCTCAAACTGTGGGGCGGGCCCCACTAGTGGGGCGCAGACACATGACAGGTGGGGCGGGAGACATCTCGCAGCTTTCCAATGGTGTTATTTGCTAGTTGCTGTGATGAGGGGTTCAAGAGAAAATTGGCTTTGAATTAGTAACATGAGAATCCAAACATTGACGACAATCCTGTAGCTAAGTAGCCTGACATAGCCCGCCCATAATACGAATGTTCATCCGTATCCATGGTCTGGGAACGGTCCTCTGGGGCGTGTTTACATCGGTAGAGAGTCTACCGGCCAATAAGCGAAGCTGATTAGACGAGCTGTCCAATCGTTTCAAACCAGAAGTGAATGCCCTCCCCTCCGCAGTATAATCGCGTCAGGTTAAAGAACCCCCAGACCATGAATACGGATGAACAGCAGTATTATGGTCGGGCTATGTCAGGCTAGTAGCTAAGTATTCCTCACAGAGATATTATGCGCAGGTGGGGCATGAAAATTCTCTGCCTTCCAAAGTGGGGAATGACAGAAAAAGTTTGAGAACCACTGCCTTACACGATCACACACTTTAACAATCCTTGCGGGTTAAAAATGAACATACTGTACATGTCATGTCTAGAAATATGAATTGTGATATGGATTGCATTTACTGTCCCGAAGCCCCTGTGTGCTCTTCCTCATTGCTGGTATATAGCCATCTTCACTGTTTCTTCTGTGTCCAGTTGAGTCCAGTTAACAAGCTATGATCTCCGACTCTTTTCTAGAGGGTTCTTCTGGTTAATGAGCCTGTGGAAGCATCTTGCTCCATGTTTGACCTCCATCCACCATGGTTGACCAGAGCATCAGCGTGAGCATGAGCGTGCCTGTGTAATTAACCCCGATGATGCCCCTTGGCCCTGCCTTCCATCTACACTAGCTCTCTGTCCAGCACCAAGTCATACTTCAGCAGCCTGACCCACATCTCACACGACACAACACTATTGACCTCACTGTCCCCTTGTCCATCTATGGCATGATGGAGGCCATTTCGGTTTTCCTTCACTCTGACTGTGCATTTATTCCAGAAATTTGTCATCACGGTTTGCACTCCATTTGACTCTTCTGGAGTACACAAACTCACCCCAACCTCACTGGAGGCAAATGCACTTCATGATTCTTTTAAAACTCCCAAATTTCATTACGTCTGTCCCTTTAAGGTTGCCTGAGGGATCCAGGCTTCTGCTTGTGGTAAGACTTCTTGTTGATGTCTTCTTCTCAAATGTGCCATAAAATAATTATTTATTGAACTGAACACCAAGTTGTTAGAGACTCCCGTTTGGGGAGAGCAAAAAAGAAAAAGAAAGAAAATTAAACTGAAAATATCGAAAGGGGAAGGTCCAGGGCAAAGAATGAATTTTTCAGAATTGAAATATCAGGCACCATTCCAAAAGACGAAGAGCAGCCTGCATCCTAAAATGTCACTGTGTATGCTTGATATTGATGCTAAAAAGTGCTTCAGTAAGATAGAAAATACAGCACAAAGACAGTTTTTGTTCTCCCTGGTAAACAACCTGGAATATAAATTGTTTAACAAATTGATTATCTTCAAACAGACCAAAAGCTTTGCGAGAAAATATTGACACGAAGGTTTACTTCACTTTGGTTCCTTTTGACAGAATAATAGATCAAGACAAACAGTTCGGTCAGTGAATGTCTAAGTGCCATCCACCTGAAATATGAAATGGCTTCATGGTGTAAGGGACTATTCAACAAAGTGAAGAATGAGAGACAAAAAGAAAATGTATTCTGGCACTTCTCAAACTTGTCAAACACAAGTACTTTCAGGTATCTAGGCTTAAAAAGAAAAGGAATACAACCCTTTCAGGTTGAGGTAAAGACTATGGGGAAAAGAGAAGCTGCTTCTGAATCTTTTCCATCACCTATGACTTATGAGTCACCAATGACTCTTCATCAAAGACATGACATTCATGATGTGACGATGGATGACTTGACGTTTAGATCATGCCTGAGCTCAGGAATGCCCCTCTAGCAGTAGTTAGTAGCAAGTCGTTGAAAGATCAGGCCACAAATATCACAGATTGGATCAGTGTGCCGTATTTACAATCTGCACCACACATAATTGATGCCTCCAGAGAGGACTGGATGCTGTGTCCCTTACTCTCGTAGCAGTCCTGAAAATACGATGTCAACCATGAGCATCCACTGGAGCACAGCCAATTGCACTGCAATCACCAAGAATGATGGAACCATCAATGTGGATTATGAGGGGCAAGGTGAGCAAAATTGGTGCCAAACCTAGCCTCCCAAACTGAATTATTGAGTGGGTTTGCTTTAGGACTGGATTGAGTTTGTGCATTATATCAAGAGAAGCTTGTGCCTTAGGACAATTTGACCTTCCTCAAGCATTTTGGAGACGCTCATTGTTCATTACTTAGGTAGCCTCAAGTACAGGAGAGTTTGAGATAAGGCGGACACATTGTGTGCAAAATCAAGGTCTTTCAGTGTCCCGCCCTTTAAAAGGATTTGGGTGGGAAGAGCTTCGCTATAGTGATTACATGGTGCATTTGGTGGTCAATGATGCGACTGAAGTGTTCAAGAGTGATGAAACAGCCAGGATAGAAGTGTGACCTCAGGGAAAGCACTCCCAAGAGCCAGAGCTGACACCGCGAGGAACAGTGGATACAATCCACTTTGAACAGTCTGACTTGGAATTGATGGGACATTGCAGACAACTGTAATCGAAGGGAATTCACAAGTCACCGAGGTCAGATGCTGCAAGACCCAGTATGTGTTTGGATGATGGGCTCAATTCTAGAACAGTTCCTGAACCCAAACACATTTAACATTAATTTAAGCACAAGGCTCAAGAGTGCAGGCATGATGGAATAATCACTAATTCAGTCAGTTTCCAATGGCTTTTTGAGAGACATGGCACATTTAGGATTCACAAAAATGTCATCACTAGTCTATTTGGCTTATAATAGAGTCATTCTTTAGAGTGGAGAATTGCAACATTTTAGGAACTTGAAGTTATCTCTTAGCAACTTCAAATTAAACAAGAAAGAACATTCAGAGCAAGTTTTGAATTATATTTGGTAAAGGATTGTACAAATACAAAAGGCAATCTAGTTCAATTTTTTTTTTAAATGTTTCCCCATCATCCCATTTTGATGTCCTAAGTTCTTGCAATCTTTTTATGTTTTATTTCATAATTTATAGAATTATACTCAATGATTGATGCTTTGGTTGCACTAAAAAGCACTGAATATTAAGACATTAAACTAACATTAAGCCAGCAGTGGATCCAGTGAATAAAGCATGCAACCTACTGCAACTAAATGGCTTGTGACTTCTGCATTAAAACAGAATAGCGGATTGTCTACAGAGCAGTTTCAAAAAGCTTCACTGTGGATGCATATATCATTCATCCATTCATTGCTGGCACTGATATCACTACATTCCTTGGCTGCATTTGTGACATTTGACTTTAGTTTTTTTCTTTTTGTTTTTAAAGATTTGTTTTTGGGACTTTTGTCTTTATTTGATAGGACAGGAAAGTAGAGTGGACAGGAAATGAGTGGGGAGAGAGACAGGGATGGATCAGAAAATGACCTCAGGACGGACTTGAGCTGGGTGCCCAGATCTATGGCATCTCTGACACCTTGGCTGACTGAGCCACGATGCCCCTATTGGATGTAATTTCAATGCTGTGGAAATTGCCCCTATGATAATGCTGTTATAAAAAAAATAAAAAATAAAAAACAAAACAAACAAAAAACTCAAATGTTCTTCTCTCTTTATTGGTTACAGTAAGGCTACTAGCATAAGGCCTTTGTAGTGACAAAGCTAGTCACAGTGAAAGATTGCGCTAGAGTGAAATTCACCCCAAAAGACGTCCATCAACAGACACACACTATTCCAAACTCTTATCTCTAACAGTCAAAGCACATGCTTTGAAAATCACTCTGTTGTTATCATTGCATCTTGCTGACAAGTCAAAAATCCATTCACTCAATATGTGTGATGTTGTGCCTTTGCTTCTCAAACACAACAAGGTTGGAGCGTGTAGTAGCAGCATAGAATTGTGGGTTAAAGCAAACATTTGATTAATACAACCACCCTATCTGCAGTCTGCAGTCGTTATGAAAATATCCTTCAGTAGTTAGGTCGTATTGACGTTCGGGGCTTCATAGAAAAAAAAAATATAGAGATCAAAATAAAAATATCCTCATCATGCAGGCTTTATCTTACATAAATACAAAATTACATTTCTTTTCCTTAAATCTGGAACACCCCTTGTGTTCTCCATTTCATGGATCCAAAATCCTCTACAGGGCCCAGTTTTTTTCTTCTTCTGAGAAACAAAAATAAAAGCAGTAGAGGACTCTCTACTAATGTCAACAGTATATACACAGTCAAACCCTCCCCACTCACACACCCCAACATGTCTGATTCTCGCTGATGGATCAATCCCAAAAGTACAAAACAGTGGATGAAAAAAAAGGAAAAAAAAAGCCATGGAAAATTAAAAAAAGGCGATGAATGGAAGCTCTCTTCATTGGGTAGTGTTGTTTGACAACATGGCGCATTATAGTTAAAATGTTTTGTAAATGAAATGCAAGGTGAAATGTTTTTGTTTGTTTGTTTGTTTGTTGAAGTTGTTTTTGTTTCCTCTTAAAGTCTCCAGAGGCCTGGTAGGGTCATCCAGACCTTCACAGTCCTTGCAGGAACTCCTGCAACTGTCGCACGATCTCTGTGTCCACCGTCTCCATTAGGGCCTGGAATCCCTGGTCTCCCATTAAAACCTGCTGGGCTTTCAGCTTCTCATACACAAACTGCTGCAGAGACACACTGTGGACTGGGTCTTCCAGGGCCAGCTGTGAGAGAGAGAGAGAGAGAGAGAGAGAGAGAGAGAGAGAGAGAGAGAGAGAGAGAGAGAGAGAGAGAGAGCAGACGACAAATAGATATGGGCAATTCCAGCGTTATGGACGTGACATTTTCATGCATTATTGATGAACAAAATGCCACATAACCTCTGCAAACCTAGCAGTATTTCACAATATTGTTCATATTCTTATGCAAACTCCATGGCTGAATATAGGCAAACACAAAAAAATTATGTCATGATTTACATCACAAGAATATGAGCCTTTCAATTTGCGTTATGGACGTGACGAAAAACGGACAAACTTTTGAGAGAGCGTGGTTTTTGCTGTGAAGTGTGTGAAATTTCTAGAGAAATATAAATATTACTACATTCATACCAAACAGGACACCTCAATAAAGACAGAGAAAGACTTAATTTCAAATGTAAATGTAAAAAAGTTGGTTTTCATTGAGAGAAATGGCGTTATGGATGTGACGTTATGGACGTGACATCTGGAAAAACCTTCCAAAACGATACAAAACAATTGTGAATGGTGGATTTTAACCTGTAACGACAGAAATAGTAATATAACAATAAAAAATAACTGATAGCATTGCAGCTTTGTGTGTGTTATCACCCACTTATGCCCATTATAAGCCCCTCCATAGACTTACATTATAGCTGAATAGGGTAAAAAATTTAACAAACAGATATCTTTTCGAAACTTGTTCAGTTGAATATTTACATCAAGACAATACTTTTTTGTATTGGAAGTTTTCTGAAAGAATTTATATGTCCATGTAGGTGAGACTTAAAGTTTTAAGGTGAGGTTTACTTTTTCGTGGAATTGCCCATATATATATAAATATCGCCTGGATCTGACTGGGATTGATAAATTATGTGTTTCAGAGTAAAATGTGCGCCTTCGCAAGCTCTTCCCTGCCTCCAAGCCAAAGATACCATACTTGCATTATCCCCAGTAGTGTCCGACCCCCTACAACCAACTTCAGATGACTGATAGAAGAAGGTTGTTGAGGAAATGAAAATTACATAATTTTATTGCAAAAACACAAACTGACATGGAAACCAATAACGCTAAGAATTTTTTTTTAAAAGCTTGTTCTCTTATATTCAATATCATAAAATACATGATCCGTGCTTTCGACAAATGCTAACCTAGTTCTTTCAACATATGCTCACTCGATGAAAAGACTTATCAATCAATGCAAATAATCAATCTGGTTAATCACAAAATTCTACAATGATTAATCGTGATTAATCACTTTTAATCACAACTCATTTCTTCCAGTAAGAATTCGGATGCTAGAGTATGTTGGATCCTTATTTTGCCATGTAAAGGCCCTGATACTAAATAGTTGCCTTTGTTCTTCTCAAATGGGGCAATTCACACCCGTCCTCTACCCCCAAGAGTTCCCCAAACATGTTGTTGGACAGTCAGAAGCTAGGCCATAATCTTTGTATAGTTTGACTTGATAGCTGAGCCATTTTCTATCTGAAATTGAATATAACAAATGCCATGAAAGTGGAACAATATCCATCAGGATTAATATGAGTTATTTTTTTTTAATCTGAGTTAATTTTTTTGGATTAATCACGTGATTAATCAGTTAATTTTGACAGCACTACTTTAAAGATATTCATCATATTTCAATGCTCACCGTCACTTTCAGCTTCCCTATCTTTTTTTCCTGGTAAGACAATCAGGTCACAAGCCATGTTAGAGTGCCTGAAGCAGTCAATAAATAATACACGCTTTCAGGTCCATCAATACTTCATTCATGGGTGGTAACCTCCAGATGATTCTGTCAATACACTCCCAACAAGATGCTGATGGAATTCAGGATTGTCTGAGTTATGATACGCAGTGATGTGATGTTCTAGGCATCATGATAGACTAGTGAGAGAGGATAAAACGGCAACAAAATATAGCAGGCCATAAAAATTTTGACATAAAATTCTGACACTATATGGTGGTGACAGCATCTTAAGATAGCACAGTATACTTTCGTACTTATATACTTTTTGGGCAAATCTACCAATGAGATGGCCTGAAGCTACTACACGCTGCTGTTTTCCATACAATATGAAGGCAGCTAGAATGATGCTCGCATTCATCACCCAAAACTGGGCCTGCTGGACCTCGCCATGTTAGCAAGAAGTTGAGCCAGCGCAAACAAAGATGATTAATGCCGGGCTTCTAGATTAGTAGTGGGCTGGGTGACCCTGAGCAGCCCATAAAGAATAGGCTGGACGACGGTGTGAATCATTCCTTTTAGTAATTTGATTTGGCCTTGGATGTTCCACACGGACCACTCTCCATCCATGTATCAATACTTGGGAGCAGAAAGTGTCATACAAAGTTACTTAACTGGCCTCACGGATGGGATGGGAGTGTGAAAGTGTGGTTCAAAGTTCTGGTGACACTGAAACATTTATGCCCTCCTGTATGTGTGTGAGAGAGACTTCTTATTGTGATCTCGAAATCTACAGTGAGCCCCTTAAGAGAGTGCTTTAAAGTTGTGGTGACACTGACGTGTTTATGCTCCACTTTATACACGTGAGGGAGACTTCTTATTTCCATCTAGAAATATAAACTGAGCTCCTTCAGGAAGTTTTAGATGATTGTGTGTTTGTGTTTTGTTTTGTGCTGACGAAGCACAATGGCTGCCAACTTCCTCTGGGTCCTAAAATAGAACCCAAATGACTTTTAATGGGGTTGTGCTCATCCATTTTTTTTCCTCCCAACGGCTGCCAGTTTAGTCAAAGGAGAACATCAAAGGAGACACGCTCCGTTAAGTACATCACTGTTGTCAAGGTTTAAACAGCCCCGTGGCGGTGCCAGCGGCACTGGGCTTTGGTGGCACTTCAATACGAGTGAACGAGGATCGAGACAATTTATGAAATAGCTGGTCATTAATTTCCTTAACCTCTCGTTTCGGCCTTTCCATCTAAGATGTGCCGTCAGTACAGTGTGTAAAAGCTAAAACTTAAAGTGGCTTAGAGCCAAGATCATTAAAAAATGCCCTTTGCATCTCACTTCTAATTATTATGGGACTGAATGACCACTTTTTCCCTGAAGAACAAAAAGTGCGCAAAGGACCAACAAGTGCTGAGCTTGTGTTCGTGTTTTTGTGTCAGATATCAAAGAGTTGACAACTATATTTGTTTATTGAGGAGAAAAACTCCCTGCCGAAAGAGGCTATCGCCAGATGGTGTTATCTGCTAACAGGACATCCAAGTCTAGCTCACCTGACCCAGTGCAAGTCTAATCGGCTGCTCACCCCCATCTCCACCTCAGTCTCCCAAGGTCTCTTTCAGCCAGGCTAACCTCACATGCTATTAACCTGCTTGCATGCTCCATTACACACAGCCAAACCCATGTTACAAATCACTCTTCAAGGGCTTTGCATTAAAAATAGTGGGGGTCGTAGACCAAAACATAAGAGGTGAGAATCCAGTGGTTCACTTTGCAGATTTATGAGACACTAAAAGGGATAAGTAGACATGTACATGCTCCCTTGAGAGTATATACTATATCCCAGGACTCTTATGGAGAAGGCAACTTGATTATGGCAGGAAAATCAAGTTCAGTTCATTTTTTTTTTTACCAAGCCATTCTACTGTACCTCTGAGGCCAGGTGTATTAAAGGCATATACAGTAGTGTCAAATGAACACATTTTGTGTATCATTAACACACACCACAGTAACGAGAACTCAATTATAACTACTGCAGATTAGAGACAGCTACTGCATGTCATCACTACTGACTAGTGACTAGACCGCTGTACTCCATTTCTCTCCCACGATAACTGTAAACATTTTGTGAAGCAAAAAAAAAAAAAAAAGATTCTAATAGGATAATGACTAATAAATGGACATTGATTAAAATAAGCATAGAAGTCGACAATTCTACAAAAAGTAAGGTAAAAAATAATGAATTCAATTAATTAGTATGTGCTGTAACTTTTAACCTCCAATGAGACATTCCCTAACCTCATAGGCACAAAGCATACAAATTGATAATTCTACACAAATTAAGATAGAAAAAAAAAAAAAAATGAATTTTAAAGAATTAGTATGTGCTGCAAAGTACAACTTTTCGCGTACATTGAGTCATCCCCTAACCTTAGAAACACAAAGCGCCTAAGGGACTAAGGGCTGTTCCTTAGCGACAGATGCTGCACACTCCAAAAGGTCATTACTGGCTGAGCATGCTAAAGCATCTGTATCTTCACTCACAGGTCCGCAGCTGTAGTCACGCATGCCACCGCAACCGCACCTCAAACGAGGGTGTGTGTGATCAGACTCAGGCTTCCTGCATCACACACTTTATCTCTCCTCTACGTGAGGAGTCATCTGGTTCGCCAAAAGTTTTCTATGTCCAGGCACGCGCCATCAGGTGAATGCGTAACAATTTTTTTTAAAACATTTTTTTGGCCAAAGGACATGAGACAAGTAGTTTCTGCTCATTTGAGGAAAGCATATGAAGCAATTACAGTTGTTTGCTGGCCTATTGCCAATCCGACTTGAGTATTTCATCAGAAATTTGGCCAGACAATAACGCTTTTTGAATCTGTGAGATGGATGTGATTGAGTCATCCTTTCAAAGCTG
Organism: Sardinella longiceps; assembly: GCA_027497455.2. Taxonomy (NCBI): domain Eukaryota; kingdom Metazoa; phylum Chordata; class Actinopteri; order Clupeiformes; family Clupeidae; genus Sardinella; species Sardinella longiceps. Next base: position 4,913,278 of record JAODXP020000028.1, read on the forward strand.
CAAAGGGGGTACTTTTGTGATGGAAAGAAAATTGGTAAATTTCATGAGGGAAAAAGTAATTTTATGTGGTGCAATAAATGATATATTTTGATATTACACGTCGGCTGTGTCTGGATGGACAAAAATATGCAAAAGTGGATGAAAGTTATTGTATAATATATGGTGTGATACGAGGGGATCGTTTTAAAGAACAGACCTAAAAAAGTTCAAACAGTTCTCCTTGTCAACAACTATGAATGTTCTGAGTCATTCTTGCAGCTCTGTGAGGTCAGCATAGCATTTCCTTGACCCTTTTACATCTTTACACTTTATAAATCAATGTCAATCAAGTGTTGTCATGCCAGAATGCTGAATGATTTTCAGCCAAAGGAGAACAGGCCTTCGGTGTCTGGCCTAAATGAGCCAATAGTCGAGATAGGTTGATACAGAAATCTTGACCTTGATACAGAAATCTTGATCCTTTCATTTATTGCATCGTAGACAGCCCCAGAAAAGGGACTTAAAGTGATGAATACCCAAATGTGCATTTAATTTTTTTAGTAAGTTAATTGCCTCAAATGGCAACATTTTATTTCATTAAAACTTAACACTGAAAGAGGATTTTTCTGCATAGATTTGTTGGAACTATTATTACTACTACTACTACTACAATAATAATAATAATAATAATAATAATAAATATAGCTGCAAGCAGCAATTAACGGGGTCCAAGCAGAAGTCCTGTGCAGCCCTCTCTGGCTACAAGACAACTTTGACTAGTTTTCCAAATCCCAGTTTGACGTACCCAGGATGGGAACTTGGTACCAGCTTGGCTGAAGGCACTAATAGAGCTGTAAAACTTGACTTGTTTTCAGTTCTTGGTTCCCTCTGAGTCACATGAGTCAGTCAAGTTAGTTGGGTAAGCTTCTGTATGCCAGTCAGTTGACTGGGGAACTGCTGCTCATTCCCTCCCCCCACTCTCCTCTTTGCACCGGCCGGGAGTCGAACCGGCCAGCCTTCGGTCCCCAGTCCAACTCCCTGACCGGTACGCCACGGATACGTAGGCTGCCTGTTACGTTTTTCTAGAACAGTAAGATTTAACAATAAACTTAAGATTAAAGAACATTTTAAATCTAAATGTTAAATTTAAATTCTAAATCTAAATGTTGAATCTAGATCCTAAATCTAAATGTTAAATCTAAATGCTAAATCTAAACGTTAAATCCAAGCCTTGGATTTATATTTAGGATTTATATTTAACATTTAGCCTAAGATTTAAGAACATTTTAAATCTAAATGCTATATGTAAATGTTAACTCTAAATCCTAAATGTAAATGTTAAATCTAAATGCTAAATCTAAATGTTAACATTTAACATTTAGCCTAAGAGTTAAGAACATTAAATCTAAATGCTATACTGTCAGGATTCAAGAAGTTAAGATTAAAACTATATGTTACCAGTGAAAGGAAAGTTTCATCCATTTCCAATATCCCTATACAATACTCAGACGTGTGAAACCTGCTGATGATGTCATGTCGCTGTCAGGATTCGAACCCATGATCTTTGGATTACAAGACTGAAGCTAATCCACTACTCCATGATGGATTGCAGTAGGAGTTTTTCCTTGCAATCTAAGTAGTGGTGAGGAACAACTTTTCAACTCTAGTGACTGCAGATTGCAAAGATTGAAGTTGACTGAAATGACTGCTTGAGAGCCTCAAGTCACGAGTTAATGTGGATTTTACTGAATACTTCTAGCTCTCATGTGTGTTGAGCGCTTCAGAGCACAATTGTCTTTCCATCCAGTCTCTGTTGGCCACACCCCTTCCAGCTCACCTTCAGCCAATTACCTTAGGCCATGCCACTTATTAAGGACACCTGTGCCCATGCTGAACTCTTTGTCTGCTCAGTCTCCAAACCTGAATGCTGCTGTTGAATCTCCTGAGTTTTTCGTGTGCGTTATTGACAGTGTAAGTTTGTCCTGTTTATGCTTATTTAGAATATTACTGAATCTTTGAGCAGACTTGTGCATTCTATGTTTGATGATTAAGCTGTATTTGTTTGTTGAATTGATTGATTTCTTGGTTCCTGCTTGTGGAACAGAACATAGCCCTGTGTAGTTTAATTTATGTCACATGCCTACTTCTAGCATGCTTCATGGGCTAGGTGATGTGTATCTTGTGAGCTACTGCGGTGTTTTATGTTTGTATTTTGTATTGACTGATTGTGGCATGAATTGTTGCCTTTTCATTTCCCTCCCTAAACACACACACACACACACACACACACACACACACACACACACACACACACACACACACACACACACACACACACACACACACACATACACACACACACACACACACACATTGTACACACATTTCAGACATGTATCACATTCATCTCTCCTGGACTTTTGGATGTTGTGTTGTGTTGATCTGGAAATAAAAGAACTGAACTTGTAACCTGACTGTATCCTTGATCCTGTATCCTGTGTTGAGAGCTTCAAAGCACAAGGAATGGTGGATTTTATTAAATACTTCAATGTTGATGTATCCTACCAAAGATTCATAGACCTGTAACCAATGAGTATGTGTTTGTGAACTGTGCAAAATGTTTGAGATGGGTGTGTGGGTGGGTGGGTGTTTTTTTTTTTTTTTTTTTACCTCAATAAAGATGTCTCTTTGTGTGCTGTGAGTAATTTACAAATGATTTCACAGTGAGTGACATGTGAAGTCATCAAGATTATGCCAGCATGATAATTAGTGATTGGATCATTTTCCAGCATGAGATGACCGAGCTGGGATTTGAATTCATAATGTTCTGCTTTAAGAGGCTAGGCATTAAGCCACTGAGCTAATGAGAATTGCACTGACTACAACTTTCAGTTACCTCAAACTAGCGAGGATATGTTTAGCATTCAGTGAGTGCCGATTGCCAATCAATTCCACAGGTGCCAGTGATCATGAAGTTGAATGATCTGTGTTGTCCCTTTCAAGGCGCATGTTCCAAGACAAGGTGAACTCAAATCTTCAAGCAAGTCAGGATACCTCAATAAAGATATATTATTGTGAGCTGAGAATTCTTTACAAATGTTTTTATGTAAATGGTGCGTACTATGTTAAGTTCAGCCATCAAGATTATGCCAGCATGATAATTAGTGGTTTAATCTGGCTGAACTGGGTTTTGATCCCACAATGTTCTGCTTTGAGATGCTATGCATTAACCCACTGAGCTAATGAGAATTGCTCTTAATGCTACTTTCATTTACCTACTTAAAGTAGCAAGGAACCTAACAGTCCAAGCTGAAATGAGAAGAATGAGTTTAGTGTTCAGTGAGTGCAGATTGCCAATGAATTCCACAGGTGCCAGTGATCATGAAGTTGACTGAAAAGCCAGTTGAATGATCAGAATTGTCACTTTCAAGGCAGATGTTCAAGATGAGGTGAATTCAAGCAAGTCAGGATAGAAATACTGAATATTTTTTTAGCTCAATAAAGATATATTATTGTGAGTTGAGAATTCTTTACAAATTATTTTATGTAGATGGTGCATACTATGTTAAGTTCAGCCATCAAGATTATGCCAGCATGATAATTAGTGGTTTGAGATGGCAGAGGTGGGATTTGAACCCACAATGTTCTACTTTGAGAGGCTATGCATTAACCCACTGAGCTAATGAGATTTGCTCCCACTACTACTTTCAGTTACCTAGTTAAACTAGTGAGGAATGTAACAGTCCAAGATGAATGAGAAGAATGAGTTTAGTGTTCAGTGAGTGCTGATTGCCAATCAATTCCACAGGTGCCAGTGATCATGAAGTTGACTGAAAAGCCAGTTGAATGGTCTGAGTTGTCACTTTCAAGGTGCATGTTCAAGACAAGGTGACTTCAATAGTCAGGATAGAAACACTGAATATCTTTATTGTTTGGTAACTGTGCTTTTTGATTTAGATTGTGTTTGATATTGCCATAAAGTAGTTTTGTGTGTGTTATTTGCAAATGATGTGTGTGAGTTTTGACAACAGAATTAGCATTTTCATCAACCTTGTCATGTCGGAGATGGGATTTGAACCCTTGATCTCATAGCCTTTCACTTTGAAGTGCTAGGCCTATGCTCACTGAGCCAGTCTGCCTGCACAGCAATACTGCTGACAGTCACTCATTCAAAGTTGTAAGGGTTAGCCTACAAGCAGACCACTGATTTCAAACTAAAATTAAAGCATTTTGACAAAGAGTAGACAAGGGAGATTTTGCACAGTTACTTGAACTTATAAAATGATTAAACTATTAAAATTTCAAAGGGTTTGGTTGATTTTAATCAAAGTGCTCAAACTTTAATTAACTATAATATTAATACCGATAGACATATGCAAGTGACAGTGAATAGAATAGAGTGGCTTGGTCTGTAGATTGTGTCTGACCATTTTGGTCATGATAGGACTAATTTTGTGGCCTGTGAAACTTTAGTTTCACTTTGGCTAAAGTCAGAAATTCTGGGCAAACTAAACATTTTTTGTAAAATAAGACTATTGTAAGAAAGATGCAGTCAAGTCCAAGGATTAAGGGACTATAGGACTTTTGAGTGTATGCACTACTGGTCAGGAGATATGGGCTTGAATGGAATTTGTTGAATTATAGCGCCACCTATGTGTGCAGTACCACTAGTTTTAGGCTCTGAGTAGTGGGGGCAATTTCTGGTCTTTCTGGAAAATTTCAGGAGTTTTGGCCTTGCGGTTTAGGCTGCCCAACCACTTTTAGCGGAGAAAAAGAAGAATAATAATAATAAATATAGCCGCTAGCGGCAATGAGCGGGGTCCAAGCTATGGGCACTTGGACTAGGCCTTTGGCCCCTCTGTCCTCTGCTCCTGCCCAACTATTTTTTGTTGCTTCACCTGGGATGCGAACCTGGGACCATTTGCATGCTAGACGGTAACCAAACCACTGCGCTATGCAGTCCCACACATTACATGTGACCTTGGTTTCCTGTGTATTGTGCTGTGCAAGGGATTATAACTGGAATTCAGGTGTGAGTGACGAGGACAGGTGAAGTTGATTGAGGACAGCAATGAAATGCAATGTCTTTGAACCTTGGAAAGACATAAGCATCATAGAAAGTAAATTTGAGAAACTCTGGAACTTCAGTGAGTTTGTGAATTTTGGACATCAATGGCATTTAAGAAAAGATGCGAATGAGTGTATTAATGTGATGTGAGACTTTGGAGTCTTTTTGGAGTTATTATAAGCACCACCTCTGCCCCTACTCCAGCTCATATTTTTGTTGCTTCACCTGGGATATGACCCTGGGACCTTCCGCATGCTAGGCGGCAACCAAACCCCTGCGCTACGCAGACTCAGCAAAACTGTCTGTCTTCGTTTTTTTTTGTGTGTATTGGCTCTGCATAGGATTGCAAATGGAATTCAGGTGTGAATGATGAGGACAGGTGAAATTGATTGAGGACAGGATTGAAATGCAGTCGCTTTGAACCTTGAAAAGACACATCTAAGCATCATGGAAAGTGAATTTGAGAAACTCTGTAACTTTCAACCCTAAAGAAATACTTCAATGTTGGTGAGGTGCTTACTGTTTGTGTTTCTTTATTGACTACTGGTGAATACCTATATGGTACTTGTTTATTTATTTATTTATTTGTTAATTTCAATGTGTCTTTTTTTAAAATGACTGGCTGGAACTTAATTTCCCTCTATGGAATAATAAACTGGACTTGTCTTGAATTGCAGAATTTTGAGTTTGGCACATTGGCACATTGGCTTGATCATCACCAAAGTATCGCTATGACCACAATACATTTGTGTTCTGTTCATTGACAAATGATGTGCTTTGAATTTAGCATGTTGGGCTAGGGCCATCACGCATGTGTGACTATGACAATGAGGAAACTATTGTGAAGTTGACTATGGCATTTTGAACACATGATTTTTGGGTCACCTCGTTGAAGCAGACACAGCTTGTCTCTTCTTACCTTGGAAGATTTGGCCACTGAGAAGGTGAGTGCCGGAGACGGGTTTTGAACCTGCGATCTCATGGTCTTCGCTTTGCGCTCCTAGGCCTGAGCTCACTGAGCTAATGGGCCTACAATGTCTTCCTCTTTCAGTCACCTACTCAAGGTGGTAAGGAATAGGTCCCAAGCCAGGTACAGATTTCATAGCAAAATTAAAGCATTTTGGCAAAGTGTTGACCAGCGAAATTTTGTACACTTGCTTGAACTGACTTGATCATTAATCACATTAAATTTGGTATTGATTGGTCAATGTTGATCAAGGTGGTCTAACTTTATTGCACTATAATATTAATATGGATCGGCATATGAAAATTTCATTTGATAATATTTATGAGGCTTGGTCTGAAGATGATCTGTATACATTTTGATCATGATATGACCAATTTTGAGGCCTGTGATAGTTTACTTTCACTTTGGCTTTTCAGTGAATTTGTGAAAAAATTAAATATTTTTTGACATTAATGGTATTTGAGAAAGGATGCTATTGGATGTAGAGATTAATGTGATCTAAGAATTTGGAGTCTAGGTCAATGTGATCTTGAGATATGGGTTGAAATGGAAATTGCTTTATTATAGCGCCACCTATGGATGCAGTACCTCAGGAATGGGTCTCTGAGTAGTGGGGGCAATTTGGGACCAGACCCTAAAGTTTCATGTTCCTGGGACTTATGGTTTAGGCTCCAGCATGACTTTTAGCGGAGAAAAATAATAATAATAAAAAACGGAACAGAAACAATAGGGTTCCGCGCAGCTTCGCTGCTTGGACCCCTAATAATAATAATAATAATAATGTTACAATTTATGTAATCATTAGAAAAGTAAAAAAATTATTTCTGTACATGTTCATAAGGTAATGCTGGCACATCATTATGAGGAGAGAAATTTGCCACCCACTCTGATGTCAATTAGTTTTGATTACCCCTTTTGAAACTTGTTTCTGAGCCATTTGGCCTCTGTGAATGTATAGTCTAAGAATGGCCTATGTTCATTCTGGTTAATAGACCATTTTCAATCATTGAATTCAATTGCATAACTCCCCCTCTAAAACATTACTAATGTTTTGGCAGATCAGCATGTGCTGATCCTTTTGTCCTCCATTCAATTGGATAATTTCACCATTTCACTTTGGCAAAAACGCTGTATCACTGCACAGACCTTCAGCTGTAACATAGAGAGTATATGAGGTCAACAGATTGCTTTTTAGATAAGCATCTGTTTAACACCAATTAAATTTATTAAACAGGCCTGGTGCCACTGTCTATGAAGAGCCGTGAGGAATCAATGGTGATGCAAATTACATGCCCCTCACCCCCCCACCCTACACACACACACACACACACACACACACACACACACACACACACTCTTTTTTCCCGTCCGTCCTATTTCAAACTTGCAGAAGTGAAGCATCATCATGGGCCAAACTCACCAACTTCTTCCTCTTGTCTTGTTCCGTGGCCGGCTCTTCATCCTCGGTCACCTTGGGCTCCTCAAAATGGGTCATTAACATGCAGCTAAAGTGAGTGGAAGGAGGGAAGGAGAGAGGGAAAGAGGGAGGAAGAAAGAGAAAAGGGGAGGGATAGAGAGATGGAGGGAGAGAGGGAAAAGCAAGATAAGAAGGGGAAAAGAAGGAGGAGTTGGAGGGACAGGAGAGAGGATAAGGGTAGGGAGAAAGGAGAGAGAGAGAGAGAGAGAGAGAGAGAGAGAGAGAGAGAGAGAGAGAGAGAGAGAGAGAGAGAGAGAGAGATGTGAGGGAAAAAAACGGAGATCGAGTTATGAAACTCACAGAACAGCTCTGAAGTTTGTTATATGACCACGGAAGCAGTGACAGCTCTAGAAATTATAGAGTACATGTGCAAACACCCAAATAATCTCCTGCACTTGAAATTCATCATGGCAAGCAAATCACCTGTGCTGATATTATTAAAGGGGGCGGGGCAGAAACTGAGAGGGGGAAAAGAGGGAGAGAGGGAAAAAAAGAGAGAGGGGGGGGGTGGAGAGGGAGACAGGAAGGGAGCGTGAGCGATAGATAAAAAGAGAGAGAGGGAGAGAGACACCATGGGAAGGTGGCGCAGTAAAAAGGATGATTCAGCCACAACCCTGCAGCATCTGTCACCTGCTCTCAGCTTGAAATATGAAATAGGACTCCCGTCCCTCTAGTCTCCATCTTTCTTACACACACACACACGCGCGCGCGCAAGCACGCACGCAGGCACACACATGCACACACACACTCACTCACTTTCCTCCCTTCCCATCATTCATATTACAACACGCATTCATATTTTCAAACGCATTCTCTTTACCACTCCCCACCCACCCACTCTCCCGCCCTCTCTCTCTCTCTCCCCCTCACACACACAAACACGCACGCACGCACGCACAAGCACGCACGCACACACACACACACACACACACACAAACGAATTGCTAATATCATGACAATTACTGTCTATTGTCTACTAATTAAAGTGATGAGATCCCTAGGTGATCCCCATCGTTCCCTCCCTCTCTTAACTACTCTCCACAGCACCCTACACTACACTACACTACACTACACTACACTACACTACACAGCACCACTGCAGTTCAAACCCACACTTGGAAAACAGACGCTCTCACGACGCCAAGAGAGGGATAAGTTGACTATAGCAGTAATGTAATCAACTGTGATTGAATGCACACATCACTGATGGTTATTATATAACGATAATCATTTTTGTTATGCAACTAAATTTTTGACGATTCCACCAAAGGCCACACACAAAAAATGTATGCCAATTAGACAGATGGTTGTTAATGATGGTGAGCCGAAAACCACGGTGGCAGCCGTACTTACTCTCGGAAGCTCCCCGTCTCGGAATCCTCCGTCATCACGTCATGCAGGGCCTCCACGCAGATGTTAATGATGCCACAGAACTTGTCCTGGATTACACTGAAGGAGAGAGAGAGAGAAAGAGAGAGAGAGAGAGAGAGAGAGAGAGAGAGAGAGAGAGAGAGAGAGAGAGAGGTGAGAAGATGGTGGTGTATGAGGGAAAGAGAGAGAGAGGGAAGAGGGTGGTGTATGAGGGGGAAAAAAAAGAACCAAGCGGAAAGAATGAAAAAACAAAACGGCGTGAGAAAGAAACAGAGGGAGAAATAAAAAGAGAAAGAATGGCTGAACACAGCTGGTGCCAAGGAGAATAGAAACTAATATTCTTTGTTCGCCCGAGTGGTTTCCAGCCGCCTGCCAAAAGCCATGACTGACTAGATATAAGATCTTAATAGGCCTCTCACTTTGCTGCCTTCAACTCTAGACAGGATACAGCAGAGTTCTTTGAATATCAAGGACATTTTCTTCCCAGATTGAGCATTTATCTGCGTCCATGCACTGTTTAAAGCAGCACACACCATATGAACATACACAGATAAACAGCAGTGAGTTTAAACTACCCTCGGTCTGAGGGATATAAAGCCCGACAAACAAAATCTCTTTTTTCATGTTTTAAAAGAAAATACTGGTAAGAGCTCTGCACAAAATTCTTCAAAGCCACCTTCGTGAAGGTCCCCAATTATTTTCACTTTGTCAGTTATTCTGTGTCTTTTCAGACAGTTTGCGTCAGCCATCTTTTCCCCCTTTTTTTCATTATCATTTTTTTTTTGGTTTGTTTTGTTTTTGCGGGTGGGAGTAGGGCCTTGAGCCTTGACTGCCTCTCTATCAGTCTGGAAAGGGGGGTGGGGGTGGCTGAGAGACGGTGGAGCTCAGACCTGGCCTTTCTGCTGGCAGCCGACTCACCTGTTATCTGATGGCAGCAGGGAGAGCAGGGCCAGGGACGAGAGCTTTCTCCTCTCGGGCTGAGTGATGTTATCCATCCGATCCACCCACATCTCAATGACGTTGCCCAGCAGCTGGTCCATCTGAGCGCAGCCGGGAGGAGACATGACATCAGTTGTGTTTGGTTTTGATGCATCTCTTTGGCAATAGCTATACAATACAGTTATCTACTATAGTTGAGGCTACTGCACGGTTTATAGCTGCACAGCAAGTAAACCTCCCACTCAATCACCTTTGGTGACACACTAGTGAGTGAACCTTGCTAACTTGTATGTGAAACTTGCACCCTAGGGTTTCAGTTAGTGTGTGTATACACACACACACGCACACACATATGTGTGTGTGTGTGCGTGTGCGTGTGTGTGTGTGTATGTCTAGAACCCTTTTTTCTCACTTGCTAAACTCCCAGTCAGAGGTGCAGCAAGTTGCAGGTTCAAGGCCAGGCGTGTGCAGGGCTGGACAATGCAATTTACAAGTGGTGTGTGTGTGTGTGTGTGTGTGTGTGTGTGAGAGAGAGAGAGTGAGAGAGAGGGGGAGAGAGAGGGAGTGAGAGAGAGAGAGAGAGAGAGAGAGAGAGAGAGAGAGAGAGAGAGGGATTGTGTGTGTGTGTGAGCAGTGTTGGGTAAGTTACTTTAGAAATGTAATGCGTTACAGTTACAAGTTACCCCTTTGAAATAGTAATTGTAGTGTAACTATTTTGATTACTTTAATAATGTAATGTAACTAATTACATTTGATTACTTTTTGATTACATTTCGACATTTTTTACCTTTTTTTTTCCAATCGTCAAGCAATTTTGAGTTTTTGAATCCTGGCAATGTTACTATGGCAATGTTACTAATAATAGGACTATGTTACTATGTCACATAGTCCTATTATTCACCATTGACATTGCAAAAATTCTTTTTAACTCCCACAGAAGTGTCAGAATTCACTACGAGCAAATAGTTAAAATACCTGGTGAACATCAATGAATAAGCAGGTGTTTGTCTGAGATTACTCATAAAGTATGTGTGCACCTGATCAATAGAGCTCATTTTTATATCCGGCAATGGGCTACAGGCCTATGTTGTAGTTTCTGTCTGACAGTCAGGCCTCCTTGCTACTGAAACTTAGACCGCTGTAGATCAGGTAACAAGTGAGTAGTGTTGCCAACATGACAGTAGAAACAATTATATTAGCATAGTGTATTCTAGCTGTAGTAGTGACATTTAGTTGTAAATAGAGGATGTTGTATTTACTGTACATGAAGCACACTTAGCCAATGTTTCTGCAGATGATATTGGGATCATGTAACTAAAATTGTAATTGTGAATATTTCTTGAAGTAACTGTAATTCAATTACACATTTTTTTCAAAGTAACTGTAATTGATTACTGTTACTTTTATTTTGTAATTAAATTACGTAATTTCGTTACATGTAATTCGTTACTCCCCAACACTGTGTGTGAGTGAGTGAGTGAGTGAGTGAGTGAGAGTGTTTTACCTCCTGCTGGAACTCTTGGGCCATTTGAGAGAGTAGCGAGGAGAAAAAGCTGGAATTCTGCAGCAGAATGCGACCCATGATTCCCAGGTACGTCGACATCACCACAGGATACCTCTGGGGTTAAAAAAAAAATAATAAAAAAAAATCTTATGATTCAATTGCACAAAATTACTTTTTTTGATACTCTGACGAAAGCTTCTTTGTCCAGCTGCACATTTCAATTAAAAGTGCCGGGAAGGTTCTGCCAGACGTCCTACACCGTATTTCTGAGGGTTTGAAGACCTTGAGGCCTTTCAGCAATTGCAGGCACAGAACATACCACAATATCCTTTATCATTGTAATGGCCACTATTCACCAATGATTACCTAGAAATGTCTGAAAGTATAGAAAGAAAGAACATGACATTGACATGAACATGGCTTTGTTACTTCCGAATCCACTGTTGACATGGAACCAATTGATTCAAGGTCGTGCCTTAGTTCTACATCCATAAGTGGTGTACAAACACGGAAGGCTCTTCACCTCTCCTCTTAAGTGATTCAGGCATCTTACCGGGAAACACATCACGAATTCAAGGTAGGTATGGCAGTTAGTCACGCTGCACTCACCTCTCCGTCCACGATGCCCCTAAACACAGGAGGCAGGAGGGCCTGGAACATATGGGAGCCCAGAACAGGGCTGACTTTAAGGGCAATCTCCACCACCTGAGGAGGGTTGGGGGAGAGGACAATAAGGAGACAAAAAAAAAAAAGGAGGGAGAGAGAGGGAGAGAGAGAGAGAGAGGAGAGAGGAGAGAGGAGAGAGAGAGAGAGAGAGAGAGAGAGAGAGAGAGAGAGAGAGAGAGAGAGAGAGAGAGAGAGAGAGAGAGAGAGAGAGAGAGAGAGAAATGAAAACAAAGCCAGGAGGCGACACTGTCTAAAGTCCCACTTTCTTGGCAAATTGCATCCAGAAAAGTCATTTATTAGGGAGTCAGTTGAGATAGGCTGACAGTAAAGTCTGCTTTAGCAGGCATATTTTCTGTGAAAACTGGCCTGGCTACGTCAACACAATTCAAATAAATGCCTATTTTTGGAGATAATTAACTCCTCTGAGCACACACATTGCTACCGAAAAACAAAAACCGTCATCTGACACTAATGTTTTGCAGACTATAACAAAACAAGAGCAGGATGGTTTAAAAAAAAATCAAAAAGTTGCAAGTTTTTCAAAGATTAATTGTAAGGCTTCAAAAGCATTTAAAGTAGAGGCAGAACCGGGAGCAATCAAGTGTGCAAGCATTAACATCAACCAACGACAATCACCCCGGCTTGGCCAACCCGCCAGGAATTTTGACACATTATACTACAATCAAGGCTGCTGAAATCAGGACACCATCTGGCAAACGGTCTGAGCTGGCTGGTCTTTCCACATTACCATTACATTTACATAGTGGTTGTACCTCCAGCAAGTAAAACGGCTGGACTGATGGCTGGGTGGTGGTAATAGCAGCTAGTGGCAAGAGTAGCATAGAAAGCAAGTGCCCAAGGACAGAGCAGGGGCCATTTTGAAACAAAAAGCCTTAATAAAGGCTATTAAAGTGTAGACTGCATGTGTATGTGCCATGTGGAAAAGTAGTGTCCCACTTAGAGAACTAAAGTGTGTTTACATGCAAGTTTATTCACTTTGTTGTTACTGTAATGAGAATGAGCCTTCATGTGCATTACCCTTCTGGAGAACATAACTAAAACTAGAAAAGCACTCAGAGAGCGCAGACCTCCGCCAAGGCAATGTGGTCATAGACACATTCCAGATCATGTTCTGGATCACAGATCGCCACCAAAATCGAATCAGTTCTTGCTTGTCCCAATATACACATTGCCCAAAAAATTTCATCCAAATCTGTGCAGTACTTTTCAAGTTATCCTGCTGACAGACAGACAGACAGACAGACCAACGCGACCAACGGAGGTAATAATAACAAACGGTCATCGCCGGTTCTTTATTACGAATCCAAAGGTACTGGTGAGAATTTAAGAAGTTGGTTAAAGGTCGTGAACATATCATGAACCCGTGAATCGTGAATATTTTTCCCTTTACAATTTCACCTAATAGTAACTCTTCTGTTTTGAAATTGGCAGATTTCCCTGAGAAAATCAACTTATTCCCACCAAATCTTCCACAATCATTTCCATAGATGACACAAAAAAAATTAAAACCCCACTCTGCACCCATTTCTGTTCATTAACATATCCATCAAGACTGAAACCATCACTGGATTAGCATCTCAAAACCAGCAATAGAGAGGGGGAAAAAAACCCTCATTAAAATGGCATGAGTTTGTATAGCCTTTGCCATTCTCACCCATCAGTGAAAGTGCACTGCAGAGAAACCAGTAACTAATTAGTGCAATGTGTCTTCATAACAGGATGTGGTTAAAGGCTTCAGTTGGTTATGTCCCTGCCTCTGCCTAGCTGGCAATCACACAGGGGATTAATTCCCCTAAGTGAAAGTGGCACGCAGTTCTTGGCACCAACGGGGTCAAAACTGAACATGTCCGACAGGCCTTTGTGTTTCAGCAAAGAAGTGCGCACCAGACGCCAAATTAATCTCAATGCTCCAGGTTATTAAACGTCACCTTAATTACCCGCAGGAGAGCACATTGTTGCCGTCTCGCCATGCAAGACTGCACTGACTATGCGACAGCGGGCGAGTAGATTGCTGTCGAAGAGAGCATCTGTTGCGTGTGTGAGCTAGCGTGGAGGGCTGGGGGTTCGGTGAATGAGAAGAGAAGAGAAGAGAAGACTCTGACTGAGCAGCGGAGGTGATGAGGGAGCTAATGGAGAGTCTTGCACTCTCATCTCCATCCCCCAGGGGGATTTACAGTGAGAGTGACAGGGAAGCAAATGGACAGGGACCTCCAGTCAATATAATGTTCCTACATTCTTCCTATCAGGCCTTCAATTGATTGCACACCATCTAGTGTCCAGTGTTCCTCAATGGGGGGCAGTACACCTCACAACCCCCCATCCCCCCAATGGAGGCATTTGGAGATTTGGAATTCAGGGGGACACTGTGAAAGTTAACTAAAAATCAAATCAAGGTCTAATCAACATTCTATTGAATTTTAAATAAGAATTATATGATAAGAAATAATTCTTTTGGGTGGGTCTATTACTTGGTCTTATCATATGTAGTCTACAAAATTAACGTAAACGTTAATGCTACACGTTTTAAACAGATTTTGAGCATACTCTAATTGCACTGATTATGTTTTTTAGTTTTGATAATGGCTTGCTCACTGATTTACAGTAGGAATAAAACAACTCTTCTCCATGTACTTTATTTATTCATAACACTGTAATTGAGTGTTGTACTGTATGTGGGGCAGTGGAGGCGTGAGTATGTGCGATTGGGTGGCATATCATGAGGACCTATGGGGGCGTTTGTTCAAAAAAGGTTGAGAATCACTGATCTATGCTATATACTGTACATACAATTAGTTACTGTTTACTTCCTATCACAGAGTGGGGGCAAGATACTCCCACTCCCACAAGATATGTGTGTTGTTCCATAATGTCTTCCTTCTCATTGTTGAAGAATTTCCCAGTTCAAGGACAGAAAAAAAAAACAAATTGAAAATGTTGATGGAAATCAATGTTTGAGATGTTTGTGGCTCTCCATGTTGTTTACATGCAGGGGCAATCTCTTTCTTTATTTCCCATGAAGGCCATACACAGTATGAGGAGACTGGCATAACGACTCAAATACGGGTCTCTTACCTTCAGTACTTGAACTTGGCCCTCGGTCGTGATGTCCTTCATTAAATCACAGAAGGATTTACACAAACCCTCTGCATAGTTCTGCAGAGAACAAAATGAAAGGAGGGAATGTGGGAGAAAATAGAGGAGGAAAAAACGGGAGGAGAGGAAGGGGAAGAGATGAAGGACAAAGCAGAGCAAAAAGAGTACTTAATGTGCAGTATATACAGTGTTTGATGCAAGCTCTAGGAATTATTTATCAAGCAACATACAAGAATTTGGGTTACATGTTTTTGATATGGCCCCTAAATAAATATTTTAAGTTACATTCTTCCAGATCATGCCTATGTGTAATAAATTACAATCTGAAAAGCACACAGAAGTGGTCCTACATCACATTCAGTTGGCTGAAAGTGTTGGCACCACTGGAAACGCACCATTTTTCTCCAGAAAATTATTGCTATCACACATTTCTGAGTAGGCATGTTCATTTCCTTCAGTTCCACTGCAATAATAGCACAAAAAAGGTCCAGCCAAAGTTCACACAATTTGACACAGAGCTTAAAAAAATAGTCCAGACAAAATAAGTAACACCATCAACTTAAACTGCGGTTGCACGCCTGTTTGAAAAGATAACTAAACCTTATTTTCTTTAACCACCAACAAGCTTCTTACATTTCCCAACTGGAATACTGGACCTCTCTGCTTTTCCAAACTATTCCAAATCTCTCATATTGGAGGAATGTCTCCTCAGAAAAGCAGTTTTGGGATCCCTTTTCACAAAACCTCAATCAGATTTAGATTTGGATCACTGGCAACTTTAGAACACTTAGAACTTTTGCAGCATGCCTGCAGTCATTTTCTGCAATCCTGCTGAAAGACCCAGGAGTTCTGACAGGACACAGCTTGGTATCACTGGGTCATACATTGTACCTAAAAAACTTTTGGTAATCTTCAGATTTCATGGGGTCATGTCCAGTCAAGGCACTATTGCCAGAGGCACAAAAACAGAAAACAAACCCAAAAACATCTTTGAACCTCCACTCTACTTGATACTAGATACCATGACTTCTGACATTCTACTTCATGATGTGCTTTACATAAAAGCCATTAAAAAAGCAAAAGCACATTATTTTACTATTTACAAAGAATGGAATGAAGTCTAAAAAAATTAACATGGTGCCTTAAGTCAAATGTGGTGGAGGGTTAAAGACGTTTTGGTGTTGTTTTGTTGCCTCTGGCAGTAGGATGCCTTGCATGTGTCAATGGCATGATGAAATCTGAAGGATACCACAGATTTTGCTGAAAATGACTACAAAAATTCTCCGAAAACCACCCATGGTTGGACACAAAGCACTAGGGAGTTCTGAAGTGGCCAGAAATGGATCGGAATCTAAATCTGATCGATCAATTCTGACGAGACCCAAAAACTGTTGTTGTGAGGACGCACATTTACAGTACGAGAGACCAGGATCAGTTTGAAAACGAAGAGAGATCCAGAATTACAGATGAAAGATATAAGGTGATGGTTATAGGAAGTGATTAAATTCCATTATCTTTTCAAACGGCCAAATTCTAATTTTAAGGTGCAAACAATTTTGTCTGTCCGGACCATTTTCTGAGTTCTGCGTAAAATTATGATGCTTCAGTGAAATTGTTCATTTGTGTGTATTGTAACAACACAATTTCAGTCATAAAAATGCTATTAGTCAGATCAATCTGTTTTATGATCAGCCTCTTTCAGACTATGAATGTGTATTTATGTGTGTGTGTATTTGTATGTTTGTGTCCAGCATATGCATATGCGTGTGTGTATGAATATTTGTGTATATGCAGGTGTGAGTGAGTGAGTGAGTGAGTGTGTGTGTGTGGTATTCACTCAGCAACTGTATGACTTTCTATTAGCGTTCTGTCTGTTGCAATCTGAGCCTATCTCCGCCGCTCACCTGGAAAAACTCGGTGGCTGAAAGATAGATGTAGGCTTTGATGATTTGGAAGCACGTCCGCACGTTCTCTGAACTCAACTCTGCAGGGAGAGAAAGGGGTGGGGGGTGGAAGAGGAGGAGACTCATCACATCATCTCTCTATGAGTTGCTAGGCCTCAGAAGCTCAGTGAGGGAGACAAGCCAAAAAACTAAAGAGATCCTCGCTTGCAGAGGCAAAAACTTCTTTATTTTTTTTCTTCTTCCTGGCTGTAATACAGTCGGCTCGGCTGGGAACAGCAGGTGCTTTAAGGTAGCGTCGGATGCAGTGTGCAGGGGTTCGGGCCTGAGCTAGAGGAGGGGGTGGAGGTGGGCAGGTGGGTGGGCGTGTAGGGGTCCTCTAGGCTCCGAATCTGCCGAGGAGATGACTCAACTGGCGGGCCGTTCAGGTTGGTTCAAGTCGAGGTGAGGTGGTGATGCATGAGGCTTAAAGGGAAATATGTCTGTGGTGCCGCTGACTTTTTGAACCATGCCAACAAGAGGAAAACAATACAAGCGTTGGCCATGAGGATTTGGAAAGGTGAGTGCAAATTAATCTAGCTCAGTCTTTTCTCAGTGGATCTCTGAGAGTAGAGACTTCACACAGACTCTTTTAATAATTAAGGCTTCGGAGGGTAGAGGCGCGCACACACACACACACACACACACACACACACACACAAAACACACACACCTCAAGCATCACCTCAAATTCATTTACGTGTAGGCCATATCCTCCACGCATACATCTTCCTGATTTGACGCATGGTTATGAAACATCAAAAACTCTGCCCCATAGCCCTCCCCTGAGGATAGGAGCAGATTACAAACAGACGGACACAGCTATAAATTTGACGGTTATTGCGCCATCTGTGTTGTTACAGCTAAAGTGCCCTGGTAAAACAACCTGGAGGTCACTCAAGTCACAGCAACCAGGCATTGATTAGTCATGACAATGCCATTGAGTCAGCACTTGCGGCACTTGCAGCTTAAGGGCCCTGTTGCTCCAGAGACTACCAATGAGTTAGCCTGGGCATAACCAGCCCCTGCGTCTACACTCTTCTTCATAGGAGGCTCTGGGATCTCAGCTATTGAGAAACCATTGCTTGCTGCAGGTGTTTAAATTAAAGAGAAAACAAAAGATTGGATCAGGCCTTGACTGATAGCCTATCGTATTCTTGCACAGCATTGTCAAAGCTCGTTGATTGGCCAGTATGAGATGCGTCCTGTGCAATCAATCCCACTGGCTGGAATCCCAGACAGAATACTGAAGGTAGAAGAGAATGGAGCAGAATTACGTAGGAGAGCATTGGCCAGGCTACCAATGGGCTTGGACCATGAAACAATGTTTCCTTACGTGGCGTGACCGCATTGCGTTTCTGCAGGATGTATACTCTGGCAACCTGGCTCTCTGCGTGCTTTGGAAAATGTCCATTATTTATGCAGCATTTTTCCTTCTGAATCATTGACGCTGTGCATTTTCAGTGGGCTAGTGGTGAAGGTTCTTTTTTTTGTGTCACTCCCACCACCCCACACTAGGCACCACCAAAAAAAAAAATAAATAAATAAAGAAGAAGGGAAAAAAAAGAAAAGAAAAAAAGAAGAGTGAATTTTATTTTCTGTTTGGGTGCCATCCATCTCACTGCTCTACTTTACTGTTGAGGTGCTCATAAACTGTGGGTCATTTATACCTGTGGACAAGCCTCGAACTGTGATGCTTCAGCCATGATGGAATACTGGAACAAAACAGTAGCAAATCACCAGAGAGTGGGTGGAGAAAAAAAAAAGAAAAGAAAAAGAAACACAAAAAGCTCTTGCGTCATAGCCATTTGGTCTCAGACTTAGTAGTAACCTTTAGATCAGGGGTGTGAAACTCATTGTGATTGTGGGCCACATGAGCAATAAGATTTTCCTCAGAGGGCCGAGCTGCCAAATTTACATGCGCAACCACAAACATGCACAAAAAAAAAAAAAAAACGCTCATTTCCTCATATTTCTGACAATGACTAATACAGTCCCAATGTGCCACTGCTTAATTTTGTATCCCTTTCCTGTTGGTAAGCAGGTCTAAGATGCACCTCGTAGGGAGTTGCCAGGATTGTGTTGCAGAAAGTGCATCGCTAGAACTGTAAAGAGGCAACATACACCTACAATTCTTTTCAAGCTTTTGGGTAGGCCGCATGAAATGATGTAAAGGGCCGCATCCGGCCCCCAGGCCTTCTTTGGGAAGCGCATGTCCCTCACGCATCCACCAGCCATACTACTCCCATCCCAGGGTACCCCACACTCTAGTGCTTCACCCATCTCAGGGGCCCCTCACACCGGGGTCAACCTATCCTGGTGGTCCCTCATACGGACCACACATTGGGTACACATCCGATGGCCTCACGGTAGCCATCCCTCTTCTGACACCATATGTAGCGGAGGGAGAGAACAGTGACCCCACTCGGTGCATACTCAACCATAGTGCACAGTCAAGGGAGGGAGAAGTGGAGGATGGGGCTGAGGTGGGGGAGGAGGGAGAAATAGGAGGATAGGGGGAGAAGTGGTCAGCTGTCATTTTACAGCATTTTATACCGTTTTCCAATAAATATAGGATATACAATCCAATATCCAATAAGTAAGAATAGCTATTTTCGTTTCCCAATCTAGAAACCATAAAATTACTTTTTCACATTTTGCTGTAGAACTATGGAAGCCTGCTGATGGCTGAGTAAAGTGTCTATCTTTGACAGCCCTGCTTTAGATACCAACACTAGAAGGGAAAAAGACAGAAGACAACTGGATGAAGAAAGACCAAAACACTTCTGCTGTGAATGCCATTATATAAAAGATGAACGCTAGTCTAGACATTTCAGCAGTCAAAGACACCTGACGAGAGCTGTCCTCACCTATAAGAGGTCAATTACCTGCAATTTCCTGCAAAGTCATATCTTGACATGATTGCTGAAACAACCAGGGTGTGTTAATTCTCCTACTGTGTGAGAGATTTTTTTTTTTTTAACATTTTTGGCAGGAGTGGGGGCTATCAGAGGTGTTGACAACTGACCGACGGCTCAAATTTCCTGGCTGTGAAGCCAATAAGACATTGCCTCCAGAGCAGAAATGAGAAGCACTCAGTCAGTCACGCTTTATGAAGTACCTGACCTTCCAACCTGGAGGCTTTGACCATATCTTACGTATGTGCCCTGCCTTGCATAACTCATATTACTGCCATTCATTTCAATCTAAACCCAGTTCCATCTAATTGCAGATTAACATTTTAATTTGTTGCCTTCAAGCTCAGTATATATATATGGAAGCCTTCACTTCCATAACACCACTTCCACACAAGACTACTTTGTACCCAAGATCGAACACAATTACAATTCCTCTCTGCAAATTTTCTATGGTATTTTTCTGTAGTATTTCTGTGTATGTCATGTTATGGTGCTACTGTACGTGATGCCTGAATTTCCAAGTGAATAAATAAAGTATCTATCCATCCATCTGTCTGTATGCCTGTCTGTCTTCGTTAGGTTTGGGGTTACACGCCATCACCAGCTTGTCAAAAAAAGTCTGTAAAGTAATCATGACCAGAGTATGTCTGGCAGTAAGGCAGTAAGGGCACTGCTTTAAAACATGATTCAGACTGTGGGAAAAAGACAAGTTCTTGTAAGAGGGTACCCTTGAGATCAGTCGTGACTACTCACCATCCTCTACACTGTCAGTCAGTTTTTCTGCGTCTATTTATTTATTCATTTTCTGGTGGAGCATTTTTTTTTATGTCAGTGGTTCCTTGACCTGTTTAGTTTGTCCAGACAGGTAATGATGATCACACTGCAGCGAGACGGTTTAATTTGGACTTTTCCAATAACACTCATCCATATTTATGTCATCAGAGCAACCATAACTGGCTAGACCAAAAGAGCAGCAGACAAAGAGAGAGAGAGAGAGAGAGAGAGAGAGAGAGAGAGAGAGAGAGAGGAGGAAGGAAAAGAGGGGATAGGATGACAAAGAAATACGAGCCAGAAAGAGAGTGCAAGGGTATGTGTGAAATAGACAGAGAGGGAGAGAAAGAGAGAGGGAAGGAAAGAGAGAGGGAGAGAGAAAGGAAAGAGGGAGAGGGGGACAAAGAAAGACAGGAGAGAAAGAAAGTTGAGAGCGTACAGTATGTGTGTATTTGTGAAAGAGAGACAGAGAGAGAGGGAGTGAAAGACAGGTAAGGGGGGAGAGAGGGAGAGAGAGGAAGGAAAGGATGGAAGAGGACAAAGAAAGATGGGAGAGAAAGAAAGTATGAGAGCGTATGTGTGTATTTGTGAAAGAGACACACGCAGAGAGAGGGAGCGAAAGAGAGAGGGAAGGAGGGAAAGAAGAAGGAGAGACTGAGGATAAGGAGATTACAGCCACAAATCGCTACAGTAAAATATTTATGGGTAAACAAATCTCATGCTTTGCTTCTTGTGCTATTTTGGGGGGGGGGGGGGGTCACAGTTTCAATGCCACAAGATGTGTGTTCAGTAAGGCCTTTCCGGATCCTGAAAAAAAAAAAAATGTTGTTTCGCCTCCAATCTATTTTAAGCTACCATGTATTTTCAATTTTGCATTGTCTTGAACACAACTTTCCGTTCACAAATTTACCTGGACGACACAATGTTTAGCTAATGTTTCTTCACATGCCTTGGTTGTTTTGGATAATTACATCTTAAATGAGAAATCCAGTGTAAATCTATCCATAGCCCTGTTGTTCACACTCACCAAGTGCGGGCAGGTAGGTAGGAAAATAATAATAATAAGAACCCTAAGTGAATGGGGCATAACAACTTACTTTCAGTTTCATTTGATTATGCCCCATTCAGGCAGCATTAGTAATTCATTTGTTATTTGGTCTACGTAGCATCAAATTTTCTCATTCTTTTTCTTTAAGACAGAATTCAGGTATTTGGAACGACAGGGTTATTGACTAATTCACACTGGATTTCTCCTTTTAAGTGATGGAACCACATAGTTCCTTAGAAAAAGTGCTAATATGGCTCGATGCACAGGCAGACCAGATTAAATTCTATGCATTCAGCCTAAAGGGCAAATTATACTTCTGCATCTGCGCACCTCAATTGTCGATTGGTTCTGGTCGCTAACCAGCTCCACGTTTATGCATCTGCGCCCAAAGTCTCGTCGCGAGCCACATTTGAAATAGCGCGATTACCTTCAATACATTGCAAGCACTGCGGGCATTATTAAGCAATGTTGCTTTCTAGCTCAGTTAGCTAAGTATTTTCACACAAACTGCAAAGGCAATGTACTGGTATCATTATTTGACATACCCAGTCTGTTTTCACGTGCAGAAAATGCTAGTATGGAAACAGAAGCCGATGTGTGTTTACATTCGGTGGAGAACAACAGGTTACGGTAGTCAGACTGCAGGCATTGTGCCACGAGTGTTTAACTGCATTGTTTGTTACTTAGCTTGTAGCTTCATTTATTTACACACATTTACACACAAGGCATTAATATAATGTTTAACAAAATACAGCTTTGCTTTTGCAAACTACCAGCATCGCGCTGCCACAAGAACAAGGAAGTAGCGAGATGACCAATCACTGCGCTTTTTTGTCTGCGTCCTCCGTGTCCGTCTGACGGATAGTTAAGATTTTTTCGAGGCGTTCGACGACAGGCGCAGACCCTCTGCGCGGGGGGCGTGGTCGCGCACAGACACAGGACGGACGGACGCAGAGGCTATGCGTCGGAAGCATAAATTACGCTTAAGCCGCCCTGCTCTGAATGTGATATTGCATGCCATTATTATTGTCAGCCAGTCTGGTTGCTCGCTTGATCTCTGGTTCCAACATGGCCATTGTTTCTGCAGATATCCACATACAATACTACGTAGGGACAGAAGCCAGAGAGGTAAATTTGATGTTCTTTGATATCTTTTTCCATCATTATTCTCCTGTCGTCCAGCACAAATCCAGAGCAAAATTCCTTACACATACGACTACTGTAAAGGCATGTTGTTGTATTTATGCATGTTTAGATGGAGTCAGCAACTGTCTCAAACTAAGATGGCGCAAAAATGAAGACATTGCAGTTTAGAGCAGATAAATGCTCAGCCATTGCTTTCATGACCAGCATTGAATTCCCTACCCTTGTCAAAAGAGTCACACGCAATTGGTTCAGAGTTTAACAACGCCCTCGTGATGTCAAGGCAGTGGCTATAACTAGATGTACCGCATGCCGGTACAAAATATGACCGCCGCAGTCACAGTCAGTTATTTTGTCCGAGTAGTAATTAATCCAGCCGCGTTACCACCACCAGTGAACAGCACAGGAAGCGGCGACGATCCCACTGAAGGCTGGCGATCCCACTGAAGCAGCGACGATCCCACTGAAGGTTGGCGTAGCAGCTAGCTAGCAGCGACAATCCCACTGAAGCAGCTAGAAGTGGCGACGATCCCACTGAAGGTTGGCGTAGCAGCTAGCTTCAGTGGGATCGTGGCCGCTTTCCTGTGCTGTTCACTGGTGGTGGTAACGCGGCTGGATTACTACTCGGCCAAAATAACTGACTGTGACTTAACTAAACTATTTTACCTTGCAGCTGCAATCAATGGAATTATTAATAAAACTATAATTTATTCAATATTTTTGCCTCATATACTCACTCCACCCAAGCGGTACTGACTGGTCGGGCATTTCCATACTGGTGACACACATAAGATGGCCGCCGGCACTGACCTCGGATGAGGCAAGTTTCATTCAATATATTCGGGACTTCATTCAATATATTCAGGGTTTCATTCAATATATTTGGAACATCATTCAATATATTCAGGACTTCATTCAATATATTCGGAGTTTCATTCAATATATTCGGGACTTCATTCAATATATTCAGAGTTTCATTCAATATATTCAGGACTTCATTCAATATATTCGGAGTTTCATTCAATATATTCAAGGTTTTTTTCCTGAACGGCTTGCCATAGAAAACATCAGTCCTGGATTTATTGACTTAGAAAATAAACTGAAACTACCATTCCTCCTGGGGGAAGTTGATACTTTTACTCAAATAGCCTCAGACTACTTACAGTCTTGCCACATTTTAAGGGAAGAGTCCACATGACCATCATCAAAATATCCACTAGTGCTTTTTCTTAATTTTATCTTTTTTTTATTATTATTATTCCATATGTTTGTTTAAGTTGCATTTTATTTATTTAGTCACTACTTACTATTGTTATTCTCATTATTATTGTCATTATTATACATTAATGCTTTGGCAATATTGTATTTTTTTACATTCATGCCAATAAAGCTTATTGAACTGAACTGACAGGCCTGTCACCCCAAACCAGTAACGCTTTCGCTTAATAGCACCATCTACAGGTCAATAATTGTACAGTCATTAAATGTACATATAAATTCATTTGTTTTATAGCCCTTCATGGATGAAATTCCACAAAACTTGACATATTCCCACAGGATGTCAGGTTCATCATACACATTAAATTTGGTGCAGTTTCTAACATCTGATCTAAAGATAGGGGCAATTAAAGCCGTATAATATTGCATTTTAATTTTTTACCATGGGGGGGCAAATCACAAATGACTGGTTATGAGCTAAGTTGATGTGGGCTCTTGAGACCAACATTCCATAAAAAATTCATCATCCTCAATATCACGGGTCAGGTAGTTTTTTAGGAAAAACTACATTTTTTGGGTTTCGGGGGGGCGCAGCGCAAAGATGGAGTGGCCCCCGGGGACCAAACGAAATTTTTCCGTAAAAGTCTACTGGGGCTACATGCCCACCAAGTTTCATGTGCCCCGGTGTTACGGTGTCCCGGGAATCGTTGACCAAAAATTCAGGAAGTAGATGACGGGAGAAAAAAAAAAACAAAAAACAAAAAAAAAAAAAACTTTGACAATCATTATATGACCGCTACGCTTGCTACGCTAGCCGCGGTCATAATAATAATTCACTATCTTGAATAACCTCAAACACGAAGGCAATTTCAAAACACTGACATGAACATAATTACAAATGGGACACAGTGACATTTAAATGAAGAGAGAGAAAAAAAAAAATTCCGTTGACTCAGCTTGACCAATACGGTGCCCATGTAATTGGTTTCAAGAATACCGATGTGAACTTTAACCGAATAACATGACTTCCAACAAAAGACGACTTTGAAGGTGTCCGTTTGAATCATGCAGTTCTGCGTGATCTAAATAGCGCACTGCCCTGTACAGTCACACACACACACACACACACACACACACACAAGTCCCTATATCTGACAGAAGAGTGAAGGTAATTAGCCGTCAGACGACCTCATCAGGAAAAGGTCACCCTTCCCATTAGGTGGCCGCCATTCCTGCTCATTGTTTTGAAACTGTGTGCTCCACAGACTTGTTCATGACTGACGCCCTCTTGAAAGAGCCATCTATACACCTGAGCCCAGACACATTGCATAATGAGACCTCATTCATTAGGTAAATTTCAACCCCAAACATCGCTGACCTATTATTCTTCTTTGATAATGACAACACATTAAGAACTAATTTGTATGGCCAAGTTAAAAAAATAAAAAGGAGAAAAAAAAGAAAACAGTGTCACATCATTCACTTTTTTCCTACACAGTAGAAATTACCTCTTATTTTTAATCTTGACAAGACATTCTTTGGTCTTAAAAAATAAATAAAACAATCCACCAACTACAGTGTCTATCTAACACTCCAGTGGGCATTAGCTGATGGATGACTTACCAAGCAAAGCCGGCATGTTCTGGAATATTCTAAGCAGCTCTGGAGTGATCGCAGGGCTGTTCTCTAAAGTCACCAACCTGTGCAGAGACGGACAGAGACAGAGAGCCAAGTCATGATGACACAGAAAAGATGACTGAATGAAAAGGTTCAAAATGACATAAGCATAAGAGTAGTTCAGATGCAAAAGCCTCTAAAAGCCATTTGGATTTAATTTACAGAAATATTTGATATTATTTTGATACTCCATTATCATTCCAACTCCAATTAAATTGTTTTTGTCTTTTTTTTTTGTATTAAGGTCATATCTATCCTTGGTCATCATTTTTAAAGGACTACAATGGAATCTACAACATAAAAAGGGTTAAGTTTTAAAAGAAGCCAATCTGTTTGGTTGCTGTACTGTTTTCTTTTGGTACTGACCATGGTGAGCTTGACAACAGCTGATTCCAGTTTTGATTGCTAGTTCAATGGTTGTTATAGTTTTCATTCAAAAGAGCATTGTTACGGATATGGCAGACCTACTTCATTGGAGTGCCATTATCGGGGATTAAAGATCACCCTGTCAGCCAATCGGAAAAGTATTTCATTTCTCTGGGTGATAAATATGATTAATTGCTCTTCTTTCTGATATCAGATTGATTTGGTTTAGATTGGCAAAGCAACAGTGAAAATGATTTGAACAGTAGAATCTTTAAAGAGCATAGGTTAAGGCTTATTGACACAGTCTTTTGACACAGTCAATTAAGGAGAGCAAAATAATTTACAACTCAATCAGGGCTGCACCCACATCGCATGAATAACATGGGACTTAACACGCCAACTATGGTGATCAATACACACTGCTCTATTTACCGGTGTGAGATTCCCTTCCAGAGAGGGAGGGGGGGTGAGAGAGAGAGAGAGAGAGAGAGAGAGAGAGAGAGAGAGAGAGAGAGAGAGAGAGAGAGAGGGAGGGAGAGAGAAACCGATGGTCTGTGAAGACTGATGAATGTGGAGGAATGCGGCCTCATAAACTGATGGTGAAAAAAAAGGCGGGCGGGGGCGTCAGGTTGAGAAATGTCTCCGCGGATGAGACGATGAGGGATGGCGGGGAGACGGGACAGGAGGGCGACGGAGCGACAGCAAAAAAAAAAAGCAGAGTCGCACCACCAGGAGTGATCAGCCAAGCAAAACAACTCCAGAGGAGACCTTGCTGTGTACATTTAAAGTGATAGTTCGGCGTCTTCCAAGCACATCCCTGTTGCTTGAGCTGAGATAGAGATAAGAGGGGAAAGAAAGAATTTGGAACTACATAGAAAGAACATGAAAGCAAATAGGAGCGAACCCCCCCCCCCCCCCTTTTTTTTTTTAATCTTAACAAGCTCTTTACATTAAGGTACCAAAAGCAAAAAGTTAGTGGTGCTGTTGACTTGAGGTTAACTGCTCGTTCACATTTGCCTTCTGTCTATGTTGTTCCAAATTTTTCATTCCTCTCTCCATCTAGTGCAGTCAGCAGGCTCGTGCAACAGGGCTATGCCTGAATGGCACCAAACTTTAAAACTACTTTAAAGCAAGACTCTTTTTTTAGGAGGTATAATTTTTATTTTTATCAGGCCCTCTCGTTTTGGGCCGATCTCCAAATTCAATTCAATTTCAATTCAATTTTATTTGTAGGACTCAGAAATAAAATACATTGTCTCGCGGTGCTTTACAGATAGTACGGGGAGCATCCATGAGAAACAAGGGCTAGGAAAAGCTCCCTTTGCTTAAAAATAATTCATTTTTAAGAAGAAACCTTGGGCAGATCCAAGCCTCAAGGCCTCAAGGTTGAATTTGAAAGGTGAATAAATAACAAAGGTGTTATTCACGCATTCAGGCATTCTGAATATGCACTGGCTACTGGCTGGAGGCAGTGGTTGTTCTATGTCTCCAAAATGACCTGTGTGGTGCAAATGTGATTCAAAACACAGGACAGGCTCACACAACAGGTAGATTTTATGAAAATGAAAATGGTGGTAAAATATATAATATAACACACACACATACATACACACACACACACACACACACACACACACAAGATTTGGCCTTTTAGTCCTCATACAGGCATAGTGTCTTTTCTCTGGCAGACCATGCAAAAGATTTAAATGTGCACTTGCAGCATGGGGAAATAGAACGAAATTTGGCATAATAAAACTTAGCTGTCAACTCTCCTAGGATAATTTCCACATGAATCTACCAAATTACAGAGATATGGAGTGAGCTTCGGCTCATTACGAGGAGAAGTTGCATAATGCTGATTTATGTGATCCTGCTGCCAGTGGCTTTTTGTGTGTAAGAGATGCCTACAAAGAGAAAGAGAAGGAGGAAGAAAAGACTGCATGAGAGAAAAAACAGAGAGCAAAACATAAGAGTGAGAGAATAGACAGAACAAGAGAAAGGAGGAAAAGAGAGAGAGAGAGAGAGAGAGAGAGAGAGAGAGAGAGAGAGAGAGAGAGAGAGAGAGAGAGAGAGAGAGAAAAACAGCCACTGGAGAGCTAATAGTAACACAATTGACAGAGTGGTGTTAGTAGAGAAAAGAAAGACTGCACAAGAGAAAAACAGAGAGAAAAAATAAGACCGAAAGAACAAGAGAAGAAGAGAAAGGAGGGAAGGAGAAAGCGAGAGGGAGAGAGAGAAAGAGAAGGAGAGGGACACGACGACGTACACTGGAGGGCGAATAGAAGCCCGATGGACAGTGGGGTGGTGGTGGTGGCAGAGGGCAAGACAGCGGGGGCCAGTAGCCAGGGCTTGATAAATGGCTGCAGGCGACTCGAGCATGGCTCTGCTGTTTAAAGACTGTCTGCTCTGCCCGGCTGCACAGACCGCTCAGACAGACTCTCAATGAACAGGAGGGTGTACTGTGGCTGGCCTTTAAGAAGATCCATGCTCCATATTTATTGTGTTAGGAGGTAATTATGGGGGGATAATGGAGGATGATTAAAAGGATGTCTGGGGGTGTAATTAGGAAGACGCAAGAAAGAGGGGGAGGGGGGGGGGAGAGGAGAGGGGGGGGCAGATGAGGATTCCGATGGGCCTCAAAACATCCCACTCTTAAAGGGAAACTCCAGTACGTACAGATTTCATTAGATTGCTAGAAGTCGTTGAGTACAGTCCACTTTCCACTGACCGTGATATCTCGGCATAGGCAAGACGGGTTTGTTTCATTTTTTTGACAACTGACAGTGCTCAGCAACTTCTTGCAATGTAATGAAAGCTGTATGTACCGGAGTTCTCCTTTAGACACACAGAAAAGGGAGAGACATCCAGACCTTTACCGTTTACAAGAGACATCTAAGACGTGGTTAGTATTACTAGTAGTTAATAGTATTTTATATATTAAATCAAAGTCCTTCTAAGGCAAGTCCGTTCACTCGGCAGCCATCTTGGAGATGCCTCCGGGGGGTTATTTTGACTTAGTAAGTGCAAGGCCCTATCTAAATGAACGGGAGATCCAGATGAGCAGGTTGCATGCAATTAACAAGCACACTGTTTGAATCCTCATTAAAATCGTAATTGAACGGTGTCAATATAGTCACGGACGTTGTCCAAATAGCGCTTAAAAAGACTTTATTCTAACACTAATTGCTCACTGCGTCTGCGCAAACGTCCGCCACATGGCTATGACAGAGGGAATAAACAAAAGGTAAGCGTCCATCATGCTGCTTCGAACAACACGATTGGCTCTTTTCACTGTGAGGCAGGACTTTCTGAAGGACCGTTTCTGAAGTCAGCCATCTTCGCGTAACTAACTTTCCCAATGCATTTCAATGAGGCAATACAGTGAGTGCTGGGTCTCCTCCTATAATAAAGTCTCTGATTAAATGTACTCAGTACATTTGTGTGATCGCATGTATGCACATTTTTTTGTTTCTACAAGACATTTCCCTAAATGCTGTTTTTTTTCAGATGCTATGCATTTACCACCTATTTCTAACAGGTCTAATATAAAATGCTTCCTCCATGTATCTAAAGAACATGAAAACGAATGAATGAATGAATGAAAGAATGAATGAACCATATGTGAAGAATGAACAGAGGAAGAGTCCATTTGGACCATACCAGAGTTCCAGGCCGTCCTCGAGCAGGTAGACGTGCGGAGGCTGCGACACGTCCGTGCTGAGCTGAATCACGGGCAGGAGGAAGGGATAGAGATTCTTGCTCTCCGCTCCTAAGCCCTATGGGTGGGAGAGAAGAACAAAAAAAAAAAAAACACTAAATTTTACAAGTCAATTGAGTCACGCCTTGTTTACCATCACTTTGCAATTTGTATGTGACCTTTCAGTCTTGACTAAATGCCACTCAAGAGTATTCCGTAGTGACAAAACTTTCGAAAGGAAAAAAAAGTGTAGTCAGAAAAAGTAAGAGCACATTTAAAACAGGGTGACAATATTTCACCTCGTTACGGATTCTCGGTCATGTCTGCCCAATTTGAAACAGCATTTGAGCACAAAGGCAGATGGAATCGGAGAAGATAAAAGCACATTTGCCCATCAAACGGGCTTGATGTACAGGGGGTAACGTCTCAGTAGTCTTCAAACTAGTCTGTTTAAGAAATACCCTGCTGAGTTGCACTTGTGTCAGACAGCTCGAGAGTCACAGGCACCAAACACCAAACTGGGATCTTAACTCATCCTGCTCTGATTTAAGACTTTGATATTGAAACTAAGAGCGTTCAAGAGTAGAAAGGACAAATGAAGATTAGACGAGACTTTGAGTTACACCCCTCCCCCGCAGACCCCCTTCCGAGTTCCATCCACCACCTTAGTCTTATCTAAGCAGCCAGCTGTACCGCTGCTTGGCATGTAAACACAAAGACTGGAAAAAGGGACACAAGGAGAATTTTGGGAAAAAAAAGAAAAAAGAAAAAGAAAGAAAACAAAAAAAAAAGGTAGCAGCTTGGGGAAGCAACAAAATAACAGCAATCTGTTCAGCACCTAAACAAGGTTAAGCAGAGTGTGGCAGAAGGTGAAGTAGGAAGGCCCTGCAAATACAAATTAGATCTACTCCGCTGTCAAAGGTCTGCAGCAGTCGTTAATGGAAATCGGCCCAAGGCTTCTACATGTGATGACCGTTCCAGGAACAGTCACATGGGGCTTGTGTAAAGAAACACTAAAGTAGAACTCTGGAGTTAATCTGACTGGGGCTAAAATTCATTGGACAGAACATGGAATTTACATTAAGAGAGAGCTGCTGAATTAGTCATGACTTCACTAGTGGACATGGGTGGCAAAAATAAGAAAAAAATGGAAACTTTTTGAGACATCTGGACAAAAGGAAAGCTTACCGTAAATCGGGACTTACAACAATAACAAAAAAACACTTTTTTTCCTCCATTAGTTTTCTACTGGAAAGTACTGTACACTTGGGAGAGAGACAGGTACTGCTGAAATATTACCATGGGTTTTCAGAATTTGACAATAATACCCCCCGGCTCCTTTCCGTGTTCACAAGAAATAATAATAAAGTTATCCCCCCCCAAGGTGAAACAGACAAATTATCCAGGTTAGGTAACTGTAGGCCCTGTTTGACGTTTTTTGAAACTTATATTCACAGCAAGATACATACTGTTGTACATTTAATTCAACCAAACTCGACAGAAAGGGGTGTTTGCTGCAGAAAGGGTGTTTTTGCACATTAAGAGCAGGATCCACTGAATCTGTTGTTGGTAGGGAACACAGAAATTCATGGATCCACACACATACCAACTCATTGCAAACACACACACACACACACACACACACACACACACACACACACACATCACTACACACATGATTAACGACTGTTGGCACATGGCTGCTTGCATGAATCCCTTACTTAAATCATGTGACATGGAGTGACAAATAGGCTGACAGACCAGGCTTTCACTGTAATAAGTGTGAGCCGAGGGAAAGCGCTCAAGCGCTTTGTTAGTGGTTTTGGAGGTGAAAGCAAAGGCGGGTGGGCTGACATACCTGCACGAGGTGGATAAGCGTGGTGAGGATGGCGCAGCGAAGCATGTTATGCTCCTCCGACTGTTTCCACAGGAGGGGCAGATACTGCACCAGGCAGCCCACGTACGGCCGGATCTGCAGCGGAGGGAAAGGAAAATAAAGACACAGCGTTGTGATTGAGTGTTGAAATCATCACTGGTTACTATTGCCGGCAAAGGACTGCATATGGACTATATGGACTGCATCAGTTCCTACTCCTTCAGGCACTCAAAGTGCTTTACAATACTGTATATGCCTCACATTGACCCATTCACACACCGGTGGCAAAGGCTGCCATGCAAAGGGCCAACCTGCTCAGTATCTTGCTCAAGGACACTACGATGGGGTCAGGTGGAGTGCGGCACGAACCTGCAACCTTCCGGTTGCGGAACAGTACCTCGTCCACCTGTGCAAAAGCCTACTTTGTAAGTCTCCTACAGTAGGTGAACACTTCAGCAATATGCTAACATATTTCAAAGGGAGTTGAGGCTGGTTTCAAAGGGACATAAAACAAACAACAAAACAAAAACTAGTCTTAAAAAAGAAAGGATCCAAGGCAGTCTGTGAATGCAAAAGTATAAAAAGCCTTTATGTACATGGCTGTTTCTGTTTGAACAGAGTTTTTTTTTTAAGAATAGTTTTTGCAATCCCCAATACCAAAGAGCACCTTCAAAACATTTCTTTCATGAATTCCAAAGCACTTCTTTTTTCATTAATTTGGAGCATTTTCTTGCATCTCATGAAACAAAAATTGGTGTTTGGCACATACAGGAAATTATGTAAGATAGAGAAGAGTGGGAAGGATCAAAGATGTGGTATGGAAATTCAAATCAGTCGTAGTGTTTTAGAGTCAAAGGGTTGGGTTAGGTCATGTCATGGATGGTTCCAGAATGAATTAACCCCGGGACCTTGCATATTGTGCACTGAATGATGAAGTCTAAGCCAAGACATGGATGGGATGCCCAAGGCTGCAGGTTTGTTGACATTTCACCTTTGAGAGTGCTCAGTGTGTTTGTGTGTGTGTGTGTGTGTGTGTGTGTGTGTGTGTGTGTGTGTGTGTGTGTGTGTGTGTGTGTGTGTGTGTGTGTGTACTCCTCACCTGAATGCTGACCCGCTCTATGACGCAGGAGATTACATGCAGGACCTGCATCTTTGTGTCACATTCCGTGACCTGCTGGAGCAGCTGGAAGAGGAGCCCAAATATGGATTCCAAGTACTAGCGGACAAAACACACACAAATCAGACCGAATACTTCAGAACACACTTATCAGCATATGACAGAGTACGGAGAGACAGGATTGAAGTGACAAAGTGTCATTATGAAACTTCAAATTAAAAGTCATTTAAATAATATTAATATATCATTAATATTAACATAACAGACACATCAATTAAAGCATTTGAGAATATGTAAAATAATACACATCACGTTGATTTTCATTTCAGAAATAATCTGGGATAAAACACAGGGGTTGTAAAACTGTCATTGACTGGTGGTGTCAAATGTTAATTAAAGTGTCTTACCGGTAAGAACTGTTCTGTCCGAAACTCAAAATCATCCACAGGTAAAAAGGAATTAAGGGCAAAGTTTAAATAATGAAGCAATTTCCTCTTGGGATAAAAGTCTAAGAAAATCATATCTGTGAACTTCTTGTCAGATTCTGCCTGGCCATGCGTTGCTGACAGCCTTATCATTTGTATACTGTTCAAAATAAGCTGGAAAATATTATCTACTACTTCACTGACTTAAATTGCTTAAAGTTTTGCTTAAAGTACTTTGAGCAACTTTTGTTACTTCTTCATGCTGACTTTCTGTGAGCAGAGTCAAGTAAATCATTCTTACTTCAATTATACTGTTTTTTTTTAAACTGTCAAGATAGAGAATTGTTTATGCCACCGGTTAAGATATCTGGGGAAAGAACAATAATCACCTTATAAGGGAAAACAAAAAGCTTTTGATCCATCATAGCCCAAACTAAGCTCTTGGCTAATGCATACTATACACACTGATGCGGAGGGACAAAAGATAGCCTAATGGGCTTATAATAGGCAGTTGTTTGAAAAAGGAATGGATGCCTTCTGTACTCAGATCTCCTGAGAGGTTGACTGATTTAAAGCGCTTCAAACTTAACTTTACTGGAAAACCAATTACTGTTACTTTTCAAAAAGCTCAGGCTAGCATACAGAAAAGAAACATTTTTTTAAAAGGATATTCAGCTTAAGGGTTGTGGCTGTTTCAATCCGTACCTGTGAAAAGAAAAAACAAACAGAAAAAAATAAACAAACAGAAAAAAATAAACAAACAAACAGTGAATTACACCAGACATTCTCAACAGACTTAGAAACAAACAAACAAACCAAAAAACAAAGTATTTCTGCCACCAACATCACGGTTGATAAACAGGCTCTAAACTATCTTTGATGACTATATGCACAACTCTATGACTATATTCTTGAACCACCATTTAAACATTTATACAGGCATTATTAACTATATTTACACAGGCATGATCCGATCAGAAATGGAAAAATAGCTCAATCGGAATGAAAATGACGCATGTAAACACCTTAGTCAGAAAGCAAATACAGAATTTCTCTAACCATTTTGTATTTCTGCAACGGTTGTGTTGAATATTGATGCTAAGAGACACAAGTGGGACTTTCCTGTGGGTTCTTCCCCCAACACCTGACTGCTGCAGAATCTGACAGAGTGTTCCCCCAACAATAGTCTGATTTCCACCACTACAGTATAAACATGGCCTAAATATACACTACTGAAGAAAATTAAAGGAACACTTTTTTTAATTGGATATGGTATGGAGTCAAGGGAGCTTCTCAGATAATGATCGCCAGTAAAATAGCAGAGGGCGTTGTGAATCAGTATCAACTGTATCGGTGGAGATGGAATTAACAAGAGTTACTGGAGTGGCAACAATGACAGAAACCCCAAAACAGGATTTCACATTTCAACCTCTTGATCTTTTTTTTTTTTTAGCTTAAGTCATTATCATTATTGGCAGTATGTGGTGATTGCTTAACCCTACTACAGAAGTTACAGTACACAAGTTGTCTAACTCCTCCAGGATGGCACATCCACACCTGCCGTGGCAAGGCGATGTAATGCGTCTCCCAGCAAAATCTCCAGAACATGGAGGAGATTTCAGGAGACAGACAGATACTCTAAGAGAGCTGGACAAGGCCATAGTAGATCTGTGTCCGTGCACTACAGAATGACCTCCAGTAGGCCACTGATGTGAACGTCTCTGCCCAAACAATGAGAAAGAGAGTTCCTGAGGGTGGCCTGAGGGCATGACGTGCTCTAGTGGGCCCTCTCCTCACCATTCCGCACTGAGAAGATCAATTGCCATTCGCCAATTGCATTAGAACAGAAAGAGAACACCCTGTACTTTTCACAGATGAACGTAGGTAGGTTTACCCTGAGCACCTGATAGAGATGTGAGATGAGTCTGGAGAAGACAAGGAGAACTTTATGCTGCCGATTAAATCGTTCACCATGACAGGTTTGGTGGTGGGTCAGTGAGGCTCATATCTATGGAAAGACACATACACCTCCACGGGCCAGAAAAGGGCAGTCTGACTGCTATTAGGTATCAGGGTGGAATTTGTGAACCCATTGTCAGACC
Organism: Sardinella longiceps; assembly: GCA_027497455.2. Lineage (NCBI taxonomy): Eukaryota > Metazoa > Chordata > Actinopteri > Clupeiformes > Clupeidae > Sardinella > Sardinella longiceps. The sequence goes on from JAODXP020000028.1 coordinate 4,948,661, forward strand.
CTACAGTGATGCAGTAGGTTCTGATTTCCTCCTGATGCATGACAATGCCCAGCCTCATGTGGTCGCACTTGGAGGATGAAGGAATTGATATGATTGAATGGCCCTTACGATCACCCGACTTAAATCTGATAGAACACCTCTGGGACATAATGTTTCACTCCATCAGGCACCGCCAAGTTGCTCCTCAGACTTCACAGGAGCTCAGGGATGCCCTTACACAAATCTGCTGTCTCGTTGGAGCATGCCACAACGTTGTCAAGCATGCATACAGGCAAGTGGGGGCTGCATGTTGAGAGGCATTTTGAGTTGTAGAAATTAACTTATGACAAAATAAATGAGTCTGCTACGTCATTGTTTCACTTCGATTTCCGGGGTGTCTACACGATAAGCCCTCTGTAGGCTGAAACCTTCACTTCCATTCAAATATGTGGCATCCTTTTGTTCCTACAGCACACATCCAAAATGATTATTTTCTCACGCTGAGATGATGTGCTTTCAAAGTGTTCCCTTCAATTCTTTAAGCAGTGTCTTTCAGCCATATCTGACAAACACATATTGATGTTTTAGTCTTCATTCTAATTCTTCCATTTCTTCAATTCTTCCAGTCTAACGATAGACAGGAAGTTGTAATCAAATCAGGCATGCATTCTATACATCACTCCCACTGTCGGCTAGAAGCATCCTGTGGGAAACACTGCATGTAAATACATTCATTCAAGCATCCATCCAATTCATTAACTTAAGTTAGATTAAACGATACAACTGACATCTACACTTAACCAACACCGGACAACATCAATGAGAACACCTCTTTTGAAATGCAGGACGAGTCAAAAGGAACAGAATCTAAGGAAACACAGCACAACGTTCTGTAAATCAACCCAGACACAAACTCCCTGGAAGCTTCAGTCTAGAACAAAAAAAAAAAAAAAAAAAAGACTCGACAGCACCACCAGAGCCTTAAACTTTGTTCCTAACTTCGGTCTCCAAGGGTCCAATGTGAGCCTGGCTGCCAGCTCTGCTTTGTCTACTGCTGTGTCAATAACGAGCTGCCTCCTCTCTTGTACGCCGGTCCTGCTCCATTTATCAGCTGAGCGTGGCCCAGCACTCCCTGCTGAACGCCCCCTATTATTTCTGGGAGCCAAGGAGCTTCCTGCCTGGGATGGACCCTTCTCACAGGGACTGCTTTTCCTCCCTGCTGAGCTCTCTAGTAAATCCTTCTATCCAGAGATATGTCTACACACACACACACACACACACACACACACACACACAGCCTCCATATGTACACACACACAGGCACCATATATGCTGTACTCCACACCACACACTCACACTCCTGTAAAGGCCAATTTACACTTTTACGTGCAATGAGCGCGCACGGTCTAGTGACTTCAAAATGACCTGGAAAAGTGTCGCTTGAGCCAGATTTTAAGGGCGCGTTGCGAGGTCGTGCACCAGACTTTTTTGGTGACCGGCACGCAACAAACAGGAAGAATGGATGATCTGGAAACCAAGTTGACTGACTCACACTCCTGTAAGTGTGTATGAGTGTGTGTGTTTTGGGGGGTATATATGCTAGGGGGAGTTTACAGATGACAAGATGAGTTATTTGGTCTTCAAAGGAGACCATATTGAATCTAAATGTGATTCATTCTTTTGTAACTTCAGACTAACTTCTGAGTACAATGCCCGAGCCATATTTGTTCTTGCATAATGCAAAAAAAATGAAGGTTATCACCTAAAGTGAGAAAAACATCTCAAGTCTGAGTCCAATAACTCTCTTTCTCTCCCTCTTGACAACAGGCAGGTCTTATGTCATACTTATCAAGGCTCCAAAGCATTTGCATTACATGTTTTATCAACCCCTCACCAAGGGCAGCTTATAACCACTGTCACCAAACAAGGTGGCTGGAGGACAGAGTCTGTTTGATTTCGCTGCTCGAGCTTTCGTCTCTCTTATCTACAACACAGAGTGAAAACAGATCTGCGAGTTGACAGCCAAAAGCACCAAACTGTGCCTGGCTTTATGTTTTTAGCTATGCTTTCATCTATCTGGTGTCAACATTGAAATGTCAAACACAGCGAGCAGCACAATGCGCTTAGCGGTGTGCTCAGCATGCAGTCGTACTGCACAAATGAATGAATGAATGAGAGCCACTTCAGATGATGTATTAAACGATGTATTAAACGAATCCAAAGTCCAGCGAGTCGTGTGATGTGTTAGCAATAGTGGGGTTGCTATGATTAATCATCAATCAATTGAGTGTGAAATTAATCAACTATTTCAGTAACTGACTGACTGACTTTTTTTTTTTTTTTTTTAAATAATACCTCAACATTTTGACTGCAGCTTCTTAGGTTTGAAAATTGGTAGCTCACCTCTATAACTGCTATAGACTGTCGGCTCAAAGCACGCTTGCATGAGAGCCAAAAATGTTCATTTATTTTTGAGCCATCACTCAAGTCATCCTTCTACTTGGCCTCATCCTTTTCCTATATTACCGTCTTCTAGAAATATGGCCTTACACAACATTTTATTGATAGGCAAAAGGACAAGTCACCAGTGAGTTATATCTCATCAAAAAAAAAAGCACACGTCAAAGTTATCCTTAATGGTGAATGAAATATAGTGTAAAACAGCTTCGAAAATCATTCCCTTTCTGCTGTCAGAGGGGGAATAATTAAGCTATTGACTGTCTGGTGGTTTGCCCTCTTCATGACTCAAGACTCATCCCACACGGCTGACAATAAACGTGACAGATCTCAGGGCAGATGCAAATTAAGTTGGCCGCCAAAGTGCGACAGGAGAACAATGAGACCACTGAACTGGGAACAGCTCCAGGTTTCCATCAGTTAAAAGAGCCACAGAGGGAGGGATAAAGCGGTCTGCACACCGGCTCCGACATACAGTAGTCCTGAGCACTCCGCTTCCCACATTCTATTCTATTGTTTTCAATGCAATCCCGCACACCAGCGCCAAACTCTTCCACCGTTGATTGTGAATTACGATTGAAGTGTATTTTGTCAGAGCAGTCCATTAATATCCACTGTTAATTCCACAGGCTACTGTACAAGGTTCGTAGCAAAATAGTCAAATTCGAGAGTGCTCTGCACTGCTGTTGGAGCCAGTGTGCGGATAGCTTAAGGGAGGCTAGCTGCTGCGCTGTATGGATCCAAATCCTCTCCTTCAGGATAATGGCTTTCGGCTGGCCATGCAGCGCATTAAGGTGTCTCATGCAACAGCCTGACACTTACTTTGAAAATGTTCAATTTGGCGTTAATGCTCTGCTGTTGACTAGAGCCTAGTGTTACTGCTAGTTCTACATGAAAGCACAGCGAAAGAGGGGTGATTTGAAGGGCACAAAACCTAAAAATCACTCCTCCACAACTCCATCAATCACCCACTACCCCCACCACCATCACCCAACTCTGACGCAATCAATCGTGTGCAATAATAGATGCCACCTGAGAATGCCATGTGATAAAACACATAACCAGTGTGGGCCAAATGCACTGACGGGGGAAATTGGGGCTATGAGTGAGTGAGTGAGCACTTCTACTAATGCATGCACAAACACACACATACACCGTTCCCAGATTCAGAAAAGACATAACTGTATTTAATGGCACATAATGTCATAGGAGGTGATTATTTGTGACATTTTCAGTAAAATATGAACACCATCTCCCAACAAATGTTTTCCTGGAATCTGTTTGTGTCATGACCTACATCTTGTTGACTCATACTGGGCAGTGACGACCACCCATCTCCCTTTACAATTTATTCAAGCACTACAGGAGGACCTGCAGGGGCATAATGGACATGCATTACTATCCTAATATGTTTTTCCCCATCATTCCTCACAGCCAAGAAAGCGTCTATATATGGGAATGGGAAGGTGGTCATCAAGCAGAAATATGTGAAGCTGACTTTCCTGTGCTGTTTCCTGATGTAGGTTAGAAAGCGTTCTAGGGTCAGTAATGAATAGTGGGACCACAGAGGCATCTGGTCATAATGGCTAAAAGGGTTGAAGCTCATGTACACATATGAGTGAAGGAAAGATTCTTATTAGTGACAATTCCAGAACTACACTTCATCAAATAACTGTGAAAGGTTTTTACTATGGTCAATATCAATATTCAGGAGCCAGGGTCACCTGCAAATTATTCAGGGCTGGTGTTTTTCCTATTTATTTGTTTGATTAAAAACTTTGTTTGTTTATTTGATGTCAAAAAAACAATAACTAAAAAGACTGGAAATGTAAATAGATACCGGTAACAGGCAAGCTACGTCTATCTGACCAGGAATGGTGCCAAAATTAGCACGTCATTAGTCATGAAACAGTTTGTTGTATGCTTGCATGCTCAATCTGCAATTAGCGGCCCCAATGCTACTGTCTGACCTACTACATCCTAATAATGATTTGGACTGGCAGACATAAAAGGCGATACTTTATACAAACACACTAAATACAAATAAATAAAAATATTCAAATTGGGTTCATTTACTGTAATGGATTATATTTTACCACTAGTGTGGTAGCGTAGAGGTAATGAGGTATTTCAGAAGAATAATCACTTATTCAGGTAGGAATATACTGCACTAAGATGTGTGCACATCTTAATGAGAAATGTTTGCCAAATTGATAGTGTTTTGAAATAACTGAAATTCTCCTTTATCTAAAGTTTAGTCTTGCTCACACTTTGCAAGTAGAGACTTGCCTTGAATTTCATACTTAAAATGTAATAACTTAGGGACTGAAAACAATACTTGAATTCCAAGGCAGGTAGTTTTAAAAAGTTACATGTAAACTTAAGATGAAGAGCACTCAAAAGGTCAGTTTGATACAATTGAAATACTGTAGGCTGCTAGCCAATCATTACAGTAGATGCACTGTGAAGTTCTGGGTGTTTCAGCATTACATTACCGACTATATAGCAATGAAACGCCAGACCCCAGAGTCCAGTTGTTGAGATTTGAAATTAAGTTGTTGATAGTGTTGTTACACTAAATTAAGTTTATCATGGCCTCATCAATGTGGCCTGGATAAAGTGTGGATGCTTTTGTACATCAACTGGTTTCTCATATTAAATGTATAATGAAAGAGTAATACAACATCTTTAGAGACACATATTTGTTGCATATTTTTGAAAACTAATGAAAGACTTAAGTTGGGTTAATTCTGAAAAAAAAGAAAAAGAAAGATCCTACTCAGCCTTTTTAAACAGCTGTGGAATGTGACACTTTTTAGCATATTTTTCTTCTTGGGGAGAGCTGACAAGACTTGACAGCTATGGAGTTTTATCTTCTAATCAGGTTTAAAGGCTAAATCAATTGCAGCCTTGAACAACACACATACTTACATTCCCTGCCACACACACACACAGCATACACAAAACCGGGCACACATAAATCCTATCAATTCACAACCCTAGACCTGACCATCACACATACTTACACCCATGCACACACAAAAGTCGATTCTAGATACAGGGTTATGTTGAGATTCCAGCCTGCTGGTTCTCCAGCGTGCATTCGCTTAAAAAAAAAAAAAAAAAAATCCGGCTGCCAATCAACGCAACAATAGCAGCTCCACAGGGACTCCTCTGGCCTAGGGCTACCCAGAAACCTCCACCATAAACACAGCCGCCCACTTGCTGTAGTGTGCCCACATGGCCGCATGCAATCAAAAACCCCCAGCAGAAACGCATAACTATCCTCACATCTCATTTTTGCTCATACAGACTGTAATCTACATTTCATCTAAGCAGTAATCTAGATACTTAGCCTGTGTAATTAGCACTTCACAATTCATCTTTTATGTGCTGCATTCTTCCATTGCTTCCTAACATTCATCTTGGGCTGAAGGCATACATTGCCTCAAGCATCAGATCTACAGTATATGGAGAACACCAGTGTTAGCTGCTACATCAACGTTGGTGATCACAGTAGGAGCTTGCTATGAAATCACACAACGCACTGAATCAATAAGTCCAATTCTATTTATAATACATTGGGGGTGCATTAGAACTGATTTGCATAGTGTGTCGTCATGACAAATGGAATAGTCTAGCAGATTTTTTGCTTTGCTTTGAGTGAACTCTCTGACGATGACCTTGGAGACTTCTGCATACATTGACATTTCCTTCACAGCCCATATGAAGACTACAGTGTGTGGTGGGCCGCGGGAGGATTGCATGGTTGTTCAATTTAACCAATATAAGTTTTTAAATGGTTTAAGAAGAAATTTAAGACGATTCTTACAGTGATACGCCATTTAGGAAATAATTTTCCACCTTTCCTCGAGTTTAACAGTTGAGTTGTATCTCTCTCCAGTCCATCTAGCCGTTCTCTGTGTCTGGGGGTAGGACAATTAGCTGTTGCTTAGCATAGAACATTAAATCAGATCAGACCATTAGCATCGCTCAGAATATCTCTCCGACACCTCTCCTACGGTCTTGTTCAAAAGTGAAAATGAATTCTGATGGCTCTGCTGACTCTTCTGTAGTTGCAAAGTGTACTAAGACCAACATCAGGTGATTTTCTAGCCTGCTATGGCATGGAACTACTTTCATTCGACTGCTTTCATGTCATATCAGCCCGGAAAGCCGACAACTTTCATTTTGTGCATCTTGTTAATACAAGTTGCAACTACAGAAGAGTCAGGTTCTAATTTGGGACAATGAGAAACAGGGATGAGGAAAAACTCCTCTGTATTTGCCATGATTCTTTTTAGGAAGGATAGCGATCCATCAGCTAATGCTAACTGAACACAACAAGAAAATGAATCTTGGGGAAAGAATGTGCTTCTGCACTCTTATTGCTTAAGCTTTTGGGCCTGTTTACTATTTGGTCTGTCGGACTCCTACCAAAGTGTATCATGACAGTATTCTGTGACCTCGAACAGCACAACAACAGGTTGAAAGGCACCAAGTCTTTTCCTTTATATCATTATTTAACATTAATCTCCTATTAAGCTCTTCGGAAATGCAGCACCTGGTAGTCGAGACAAGCCAATAAAGACATCCATCCACACTGACACTCTGGATAAACAAAACAAATTAGTGCTGTAAGCAGACTGTCTGGGACACACAAGAGCTGCTAGAACGTGCCGTTAATTCATCTGGAAACTGATCTGCACAGTTACAGAGTGACGGAGGCTCCCTAATTGAAGTGGGCAGTATTGATTCTAAAGAATGAGTGATCAGCAGTGTCCAGAGATCAATACCCAAGGAAGATTGATGGGCTTTATAGCTCCTGCTGTCATACAGTATGTGCTGTGCAACTTGTAACCAACATCTGTGGACAAAACGCTGCCATACAAATGGCCAGGAGGCTGCTTGTGGAATGTCTCAAGGATAAAGGTTCTATCTGTGTCATGCCCTCAAACTAATGATAATACATTTTATTTTCTCCCAAAACCATTCTGCTTTACCTAAGAATTTCAGTAAAGAAAAAGATGTGGGCCATTTCCCCACCTCAATGTAAACAACTAGGCTGCAACATCATATTAAGTGATGAAACTTCAAATGTTTTCTTCCTCTGAATCATCCCCAAGACATGACATAACTTATTCCAATGTGAATATGACTAAATGTGCCTCTTCCATGCACTCTGAAACTTTTGCATAGAATACTCTACACACACTCTCACACACACACAGATCTGACCAGCATTTTTGTTTTGTTTTGTTTTGATACCTCTGAGTCTCAACAGTCTAAAACTGTGCGATTCTTCCAGTGTTCTTTGACGCAGATGCAGTAAATTGGCCCCAGCTGAATTACATCAGGCAGAGACGGCGTAAAACGATTTACCTAAGAACTCGTGTACACACGCGCAGTCAGATACATATAGTACTCTTGTGCACACAAATCATGTACAGTACATTACTTGCTTCCATCAAATGAATATGCTACAAAACCTTTTCGTTCGATCTATTCATTTCTACTTTCAGGCTAAAGAAAAGAGGCACCTTTAAGGTACTGTGCAAGATAAAAACATAAAACAACAAGAAACAAAAAAAGAACACAAAACAAACAAATAAACCAAACAAACAACAACCCATGAAGTGCGAATAGAACAGATAGACATGGAATGTTTTCCCGAGGATCCCATCATGGAGATGGAATGATGGAACCAGAGGATCTAATATTGGAGTTCATCCAAACTGCTGAGTTCAGATGCCATCACCTGTCACCTGTCCTGTTACTAATGCTCACCATTTGCCACAGAATCTTGGCCATTCATTGACAAATAGCTATTTAAAAAATAATACAATAAATGCTAGTTTCAGATATCTCTTCAAGCCCTCTGACAACCTGAGTCACATAAATATTTTGCATTTTTTCCCTCCTCTAATTTTCCATAAAAGCTTGAGTCTTTTGCCAAAGAGGCCCCTCGATACATTAAACATGCAATCAACATAAAAGCCATGTAACAAAGATAGATCACCACAATGTTGCCCATCGCATGAGGAGGCCAAACATTGATTTTTTCCTGGCATCATTGATCATCATACCAGCACAATGAAGAAGTAGGGGAGATTTCACCTACCACAAGATCAGGGTCTTGCATGAGGCTGAGAATGACTTCATATAGCAAAGGTCGCAGGTCTGATTTGAACTTCACAGAGATCCACTGTCCGATCAACCATATTACTCGCCTTCGTATCAGTTTATACCTAATTAGAAAAAAACAACAACAAAAAAAATAAAACTGAATGCATCAACATAAACCAATATAAAAAGAAATGGCAGTAAAGTCATAAACAGATCCTACAGTAGCTCTGTTTACATGGATACTTTCTCATCGGATAATCTAAGCAAATATTCCATTTTAGTAGCACATTGAATTGCCTTTGTGTATGAAATGCGCTATATAAATAAACTTGCCTTGCCTAGTTGGAGTTTATGAATGTATTTCCTTGAATGCTGTTCGATAGAATGCACCTTAGAATCTTTCTAGCCAGATTAGAAGTGTTCTGTGTAAACATGCCTACTGCAACCTGCTATTGTTTTCAGGCAAAGATATGGAAGGTTCCCTTTCTGTCCAAACCAATACTGCGCTTCATGCAGTACACAAATCAGTGTCAACACTTTGTTTATATTTTCATGGACACAGTGGTATTTTTAGAAAACCATATGTTGTGATGGGGAACAACGGCTCCTTCAAAGTATTTACAAACACATGGCTTTAAAAAAAACATACAAACAAAAAAAAACACATTCTCCATCTTCAAAACATCAATAATAAATAAAAATCACACAAGGGAATTCTCTCTGCTTGTGTGTGTGTGCATGTGTGTGCGCGCATGCGTAAGTGTTTTGTGTGCACTTTGATGTTTTGTGCAGTAATTCAGAAAACCAGAGGAAAGCTGGATTGCCACAGCTGTGTTCTACAGTCACGTCCGTGTACTTGCAGGCAGGCCCTATAATCAACCTGTCTCCTTTCATCTAACCCTTCTGAGGGCGCACGTCGCATGCCCTAAACAACAACAAACAACCACAACAAAAAATTCCATTCAAGTGAAACCTTTCAAGATTTTTCAATGCCAAGACTGTTAATCGTATGAAACACTTTTAAAAGGTTAAAACCCTCAGAATTTGTTGGTTGTCACTTTTGCATTGCAATTTGCTATGACCAACATAGTACAAAGGCAAAAGGCAGTGAAAGAGTTCTCCTTTTTTTTGCCTATATTTCAAATGTTTTAATTTTTTAATTTCTGGTCACAATATTGTATTCAGTCTTCAATATACTTATAGACTGTGATATAAAATAAGCATTTGGGTGTCCCTAGAAAGAAAGTGAAGTAAGGCAGGGCCAGAACACTACTGAGGCAACAGCCAAAAAACATTTCAAAAGCAATCTGAATTCTAAAAGGTCTCTAAGAGTAACTAATATTGTCCAAAAGAAAAGATTTTCACTAGCCAATGCTTTTTGATATAAATGTCCAAACTCACAGGAATTCTGTGAAATTTTGTCAATGGTGCCATATGTAAATTGCATCGCAGGATGTATCACTTTGTGTGTTGATAGTTTTAGAATTAAATTTGAGGACAATCGGGCATGGTGTTTAGGAGGCTCCAACAGGGTGCTTGCTCTTTTTCCAAATCAAAATTCCAGACTTTTTCAAAACTGATATCTTGTTCCCCAAGACCTTGACTCAGGGCCGCAACTACTCCCCCCCCCTTTTAGGATAAAATGAGAAACACGATGGGGGGGCAGTCTTTCTTTGCAATTTGTTAAATTCACTGATATTCATTATTAATTATTTTATTGAAAATGTGTCTTAACACTTGGGCTATGGAAATGGGCAACAGTAGCCTACCTTGTGTTCCTGAATCTGTAGCCTAATTAGCACAGTAGGCTATTCCTTGACCAACATGTCAGTCATGGTATGTCTGAAATTACCACTTTAGCCTAATATTGGACACTACAAAAACAGCTGTGCTTAGTACAGTGATGTTATTGCTACCTCATTGTAGATCTACAGATAGGTATGCCTATGACTTCCATTGTTTTTTTGGAATGCAGCCTATGATGCAGGCTCGTCATCATGCATATAGAACTGTTTCCACAATAGGCTAGCCTACTTCGAACTCATGAATTAAACTGTAGGATAAACGGTTTATCAAAGCAACTAGTAAGCAGAATAGATGAGTAGTTCTTGTGATGCTCTTTCAAATGATACATGTATGACATTTCTGAGATGTCATACATTTTAATTTCATTTTAAGTAATTAAACAGAGAAGAACTGATAGATTTGGAATCCATAAGAGCACAGTGAGCACATCTCAATATTAAATGCATTTGCGGTTTTTATAACGTGAAGGGTAGGCTAGGGTGGTCTGTAGTGGTAAGGACGATTTTAAGGTTACCTGCTGTCATTCATGCACAACAATGTTTGACATATCATCTATCACAGACATGGGTGCACTTCTCAACTGGGGTGAATTAAAACTGTGGACAATAGAGGGGAGGGGTCTTTCTTACGTTATTTTAAATCATAGTTTTTACACCCTTATACTATTTCTTATTTCAAAATATTCTGTGTCTTTGAGCATACTTTTTTCCATACTTTATTAAGACTTTCACATGAAATCCAAGACTTTTCAAGGTCTGGAAAACAGCATTTCAAAATTCCATACTTTTTAAGACTTTCAAGACTTGCGCAAGCACCCTGCTCCAATTAAACGAGACTAGCCCGTTTGATGAAGTAGTGTTTATCAGCTGAGCCAACACCATGGCACATTGGGTATGATAGGAAATGCAGTCCTCATAACGCCGCCTGTACGGCATGGTGATATACGCCATTATGCAGGACACTGTTTCCACAAGTTAGCGTCATATCTGCTTTTCCTATGCTCTATCATAAGTGGTTTGTGCATTAACTACAAAGTGAATGCAACACCACCACAAAAGTTTGAAATGAGACCAGAGCTCAGACCTAGGGGCATGTTTTCACCTCTGATCACAAGCAGGGGGGTGAGAAAAAAGAAATAGGGGGAAATCGCTTTAATAATATAGGTCTACAGCAGGGGTGTCAAACATATGGCCCGGGGGCAAGATGCAGCCCCTTCGCATCATTTCATGGAGTCCCAGCTTGAAAGGAATTGTAGCCATGCAGCCTGCTTGAAAATAGTTCTAACGATGCAAGAAATGGATGCATTACATTTCTGCAACACAATCCTGCCCACTTTCTACGAGGTACATAATGTAACTGCTTACTAACAGAAAAAGAAAACAAAAAAATTGTGTTGGGGATGGTCAGAAACATGAGGAAATGTGCCTTCTTTTGTAGTCGAGCATGTAGACTTTGTGTGGTGGCAAGAAAACCCCAATGTTCACCTGGGCCTCGATGACAATGAATTTGACACCCCTGGTCTACAGTTTGCCATGATGCTTTCCCATGACATTACAAACACCTAAAAGGGATCCTTGGCTAGTAAAGTATGTTGTCTTATAAGATTGACCTTGGCTTCAGTTACATAACAATGACTTAAAAACACTCAAAATGCATTTTGTTTTCTTAAAAAAAAGTGAAAGAAAATAAAAAAGAATGAATTTCACTCGTAAGCTGCCATTGTTGTTAAAAGGGACATAACCAAGCCCAATCAAGGTGCAGAAATACAGCCGTTACTGCCCACAGACACCATCAATAGCAACCAAATGTAAATGCAATGGCAGCTTACAACTCTACAAATAAAAAAAGAGCCCTTTGAAAATGCTTTTGTTTGTTCTTAAGATGATTTGTCCAACCAGCCAAGATTGTCTTTAGATACTCTTACAAAAATCTAGTTTTCCATTATTGAGAGAACTGTAGACATTCTGCTTGGTCCCTGATGTTTGCTACTTGTAGTTATTTTTAAAACATAATAATTGTTATGATAGTGTATACCACTGTGCAGTTAGAACTGTTCATACTTGTAGGCGTATGTGTACCGCTGTGACGGCATAAATAGTAATAGTTGTAGGCGTGTTTGTAGCGGTCAATGCAAATGTACTATTGCATTCAGACATTGTACACAATGGGTGCACCAAAGCGACTGAAAGCTCTACTGTAAGCAAGGGAATCTGTGTACTATCTCCTGTTGTCGACTCCAGAGAAAACATGGGTAAGAGTAAATCTTTTTGAAGTTTGACATTTTGTATGGACTCAGCATCTGAGAATGAATGTCAGTCATAAGGATACAATGATAGCCAAGGGCGGTAGTAGCACTTTACCTGTTGTGGCTCACTTGCAGCTCAGCCAGCAACTGGTTCTTGAACCAGACATCAAAGTCAACGCTGTCAAACAATTCATAGGCTGCCAGGCCTACTGCATTATATACTGTAACAAAAAAAATTAAAAAAAAGTGTGATTTGGACAGTGAACCTAATGACCACATGAAAAGGCTAGAAAAAAATGTCAGAGTCATTCAATTACAGCAAGTCTGGTCTGGTACAATTTCTTTTCAGGGAACAATGACTTTCTAGCCTCTGGTCAACATTAAACTGTGCCAAGACATTTCACATGAATTTTATTAGAGGCTCTGGAAATGAAGTCTTCACGGACCAAAGTAAGACCCCTTTACTTCTCTTTGAATGCACTCAAGGCAAATTGACTTGCACTCTTGACATAAAAGGACATAAAAAAGGAGACACTATACCTGCATCCTTCATAAGAAGCTGAACAGGTTCTTCCACATTCGTGGGGCCTGGAAGAAATTCATCAAACATGATTAAGATAGCCACAGCAATCCCCTGTGCCCGCAAACAATTCCCCAAATCAATGTAAATTACACACAGCATGCAATAACTTTGATCTCAGCAGTGGATCTGGACAATAAACAGCAGCAAATGTATGTATCCTTTTGAACTAAAATTGTTGTACTTTGATGACTTATTTCTTCTATTGGAACAGCTTCTTTTGTAGCATATGTTCAATTGAAATATGCCATCACTGCATGCAACATACAAAAGGCACAATGATTAACTCTTGTTCAATGCTACATGAGAGAAGCTACAGTCTAGAAACAGATGATTTTGAGAAATCATATTCTCCCTACATTCTACAGTATGTTCTATGTAGCGTTGATGGGAGTTCCCAATTGAAGAAGCCCTGATGTAGTCAGACCATTAATCAGGAATACTGTATAATATACAATAGGTCTTTGTCAGAGGGTATTTAGCTCAAAATGAGATTAATGGCAGTGAACAGTGCTTTTAGTCAGCTCCCATTGCTATTTTTTCACCCTATCTGTCACACTTCACTTCAGCTTGTGTTCTAAGAATGGATTCTGACCTTGAGCTCACAAGCACATCAATCAGCTACTATCAGCTGCCACTCACTCACTCACTCACTATGCAGATTCACCTTTGGAATAAAAATAACTTCATAAACAATATATATATATTTTTTTAAATGTGCCTCTTTGCATTTTGCTGTGTGTACTTATGCAAGCACTTTTGGCAAATAAACATTTCTAACATTTTTAATGGTAAACAAACAAAGACAAAAAAAGATGCAAAGGCCCGCTGATGAAGCACTGGATTCTTTGCTTCTTTGCAATTATCAGTGGGTCTGCAATTTTATTGTTTGAATGAAGAGTAGCTATTAATTAAGCCACACGTCTTTAAACTGTGGCCCAGAACCCCTACAGCTTAAACTTGTAATATCTTTCCGCTATGAACTCAATTTATCCAGTACTTTTATGTTAATTAAAGCAGAACTAATTTGAATAATTACACAGAACATGACAAGATAACGACTGTCTGACACGCGGTGCACTCTATGAGAAATATTAAAACTGCTACTAGTAAAAAAAAAAGAAAAGAAATGAACAGGTTTAAGTAGCCAATAAGTAAAATTAATAAACGCTTCTGTTCTTACAACTCCACAACCTACATCTCAGAGTTTTATTCATCACCATGCAGCACTGGCAAAAACTTCTACTATTCTGTGACACTATAATCTGTTCTACAGGGAAAAGTAGGTCATATGTGAACTACGCGTTTCCCGTGTCGTTGGGCATATTTCATGTGTCTGAACCGTGACTGAGTCCGTCTGCCCCATGGCGCGTGAGAAGGCATGTTCTGCGATAAAATGGAATAAGCGATTCAGCTCACTGGCCGGAGCCGTTTGGTTAAGCTCACCCTGCAGATTCTGCACCATCTCCAGAAGCACGGGGGTTAACGTCTGGCTGTAGTTGTGAAAGATGTCCAGGAACAGCACCTCGGTGCATGGCTGCGGTATTGAACAGGAAAGAGGAATAGGGGAGTGAGAGAATGTAAAAAAATAAAAAATAAAAAAAGGTGAGAGAAAGAAAATCATTTCTGCACACAAACATCCCAAACAAACACATACACACATAGAAATCAATGACTATGAGTCCAACTCACTGATAATAACATACTAGACCCATACACCTAACACTTGGAAATGTGAGAAGGCTTAACAACACAGACAGTCTCTCTCTCTCTCTCTCACACACAGACACAGGTGGCATTATGTTGGAAAACAGAAGGCAGGCTGACAGAGGAGGATGCTTGCTCCGTCTTTCTCTCTCCCACCCTCTCTCCCTCCCTCCCTTTAAGAGTAGATCGATGTTGTATTGAGTGATGGGGTCAGATTGAGCTCTGCTCTCTGACATGTGTCTGTGGGGTCCAGGGACCTGCATCTAGCAGACTGACAAGCGACCAAATACCCCTGGGGTCCCACGTTACCTCAACAGAGGGGCCATCCGGCTCCTTATCCACTCCCCCTTGCCTTGAGCCGGGAACTGCAGGCAGCTCAATCCTCATCAAATTACCTGAGGTGCTACCAACTGGTGTCTCTAGTGTCAACCCATTATTCTTTACACAGCAGTACAGTCACAAAGGTGAACGATGATAATAATAATAAAAAAAGGTGAATCCACAAATGTGGATATTAATAAAAGCCTAAAAAGAAAAGCCGGTGTCGTTAAAAATGACACACTCCATTAAGTGAATAAAACCTTACATCTGCGGAATATTCAGGAACAGATTTTTTATTCCCCACTCTCATCACCACCTTACCCAAACCCAGAGGAATTTCATTCTACACGTCAGATCAAATTAATTGCCTGACTCCAGAAATAACAGAAAGCACTCCCTAAAGTAAATCTCAGTGCTAAATATCAGTGCTTCCCAGCAGGCCCAGTGGTGCTGCGTCATCCCAGCTTATGCTGCCTGTCCGACCATAGAAACCCATTAAAGGACTCATTTTGAGTAATCTTGATTTATCCCAAGCCGCTCTGACAGAGACTACCACATCATTGGCCATTATAGATGAAGTCTCTCTGTGCATTTGTGCTGACTGTGGAATACTCTTGAATAGTCACAGTGAATGTACTGATGCATGTCAACCACAAAATGGATTGTTGATCCTTAAACAGTGCGACACAGGTCTAAGGCCAAATGGGTGTGAAAATAGCAGCACATTATGAGATAGGCCATTAAGTAGTTACCGTTAATTATGATCATAATAATGTTCTCAATTAGCGTGACTGTGTTTGTCGGGTTATTTGTGCTGTGGAGGTGCCCAGGTTAATGATGCACTTCATTATCGTGGCCTTAGCCAAATTTGGGCATTTGTTACATCTTCCCCAATCGTAATAACACAGCATTTTAGTGATGTCAGTGTTTTTAACTAAAATGTTCTCAACAGAACCATAATTGTAGGAGTTTATTAGCCAATCCCAAAATTATATCTCCCGACAGTGCACGGAAAATATTTCATGTTTATGCCATTGTTATTACCAAGTACTGGCGTTTTATCACCACTAGCAGGGAAGCAAAGGAAAGAAAAGAAAGTGGCAACCGAGGGACAAATTCAGTGTTTTGTTTTTATTTTGTTCTTATTTACATTCTACTTGGATAAGTGTTAGGCTTAAAGGGCAACTTCAGTCATTTTCAACAAGAGCTCTATTGCTCAAGCTACTTGAGATTAGCCAATACTGAAGACGCAAGACATTTTGGTCCAACCATATAGGTTTACTTGAACAGAGAATAATCACTTACAACTAGCCCAATGGGGCAGACTTTTCAACTGTATTTTTAACATCTTAACATACTCCAAATGTCACCACAAAAACTATGAAGTATCAACAGACACCTTACAACACAGAACTGTTTTGTGTATGACTACAAATGGCTGGAAAAGTGTTAAAACTGTGTGTTTATGCAAGCAGCCAAACATTGTTTGTTTACAAAACGGTTTTGTAAACACTGCATAAAAACACTATTTTAACCACTTTGTCAGGCATTTGTAGTCATAAACACTACAGTGGTGTGTTATAATGTGTCTGATGATGTTACATAGCTTTTGGGGTGATATTTGGAGCATGTTAAGATGTTGAAAACACAGTTTATAAATCTGCCCCATTGGGCTAGTTTTAGTGAAGTAATTGTACTTCAACGAAAGTCCAATTGTCTTTTACTAAATCATACTTGTGCTATAGTTTTTGTTGACCACATCTGATGCTATGCTATGCTGTGCTGTGAAGCCGATAGTGACATGAGAGACAGCCTTGCTTGGTGCTGTAGTCCAATTCTCGTGTCTTAAATAAGCGATAGCAACGTCCCATTTAATCATGACATGGCTCTACTTAATGGCATTTCATGTGAACGCCATTGCCTGCAGCTGGAATCATTAACTCTTATCTCGCAACAGAGAATTTATCCTCAACATGTTCTTACATTCAATCTCACTGAGGTGCAACGAAACAAAGCTTGGAGTTAGGCAACGTTAATTGCAAGCTTCAGGATCTAAATCAATTTACTGACTGATGGGCGAGAAGTTTACAGAATGGGGATTCTGGACACTAGGCGGAGCACTTATCAATCATTGATTAGGAGGAATTGAAAAAGCCCATGTCCTATTTCCAGTACTATCAGAGGATGGCCCAACTTGGTATCTTGTTTAAGTGAAAAGGGTGCACAAAGACAGCCATTAGTTCTTTCCTACATACTGTACTAACAGCACACTATTCAATCTCCCCCATAACCCGCACTCCCCCTGAGCTGTGGATCTGCCCAAGGTTTCTTTCTTAGGCGAGGCCGTTTGTACTTGCCCCTGTTGCTCTTGGGTGCTCCTTGTTGGTACCCCCTTCCAAGCAAAAGCACCCACCCAACCAATGCAGCCCCTACTCCTATTGCATATCTGTACTGTACATGTGTAATGCCTTCTGCCAAGTACCCCGCCGTTAATACACAAAGAGGCTGCCACCAGACAATACTTTCTCTTGCTTGTATCCTTGGTCTGTCTGCTTGTTTTAAGGGCACATAAACAGGTTTTGTGCGAAAAAGCAATATGCTTTGTGCTCTGAAACCATGAATTCTGATTAAGGAAGTAATGTTTCCAACTTGGACACTAACAGCATGGTAAAACAGATCTAGTCAGATATCAAATGTAATGGCAACAATAAGTTTTAAAAGACTATTTCTCTCAAACACTAACTTGCATCACATGGTAAAAATGTTATATGAATGTTCGATTATAGCTCTAGAATATGTAACTCTACTTACAAATAATTGTTTTCCCCCCACCCCAACATTCTGTGCTTGGTGCTATGGGATATCAAGTTAATTTCAAAGGGAGGCAAGTGCATTTTGAAGCAAGCCATGCTTTCTAACCTTTATGCTTCAATACACCCTTCATGTAAAGAGAGACTGTGTTTGATCTAGTTATTACATTTCCATATGCAAATACATGTTTATCGAACAAGTCTCTGGTTAACGTGGACATCATTTCATTTTTGTATACAGTTGTCTTTGGAGCCAACTTGTTAAACACCCATGACAATTTCCATATTTGCACTATGCAAATTTTATGCTACAAATAAAATATGGAAGACTGCATGCTTGACCTAATCAAGATTTGACCTTATTTTCATGCAACTTAAGCGGCACAAAAGATTGGAATGTATGCAAGAACATGCTTTTACACAATGCATGCAGTCCATCCAAGAATTCATCATCAGTCTCATCATTAAGCCAGTATCCATGGCCTAAAATAGGCCATGGAATCTATTAAATTGGAACCATACAGAGCCAACTATAAGGCTGTGAGAACATAAGAGAACCATGTTTGTTCAGCCCCAAATTACACATATGTATGTTCTTCCTGTATGTGCGTGCAGTTTCAATGGATGCAATTTATGTTTACATGTATGCATAAACAACCCCTTCAATGTACAACCGAGGTCGTTAACTATCTCTCTGGAATCCCTGACTAGTGTACATAATGAATGACAATCTGTCAAGTGAAGACTAACGTCATTTGATGAGACTCACCCGTAAGCTGTATTTCCACGAGTCCCCTCCGGTTTCTTCCACAGCTAGAGAGAAAACAAACAAAAAAATAAACAAACAAACAGAAGACGTGTACTTGTCAGAAAGAACAGTTGCTCATGTGTCCTTACAAGAACATTCAGCTCACAGAATTGATGCATTAGTGTTTCTCAGAACATTGGGGAAAAAAAAAAAAAACATTTTACCCCACCCATATTTTCACCTTTTATACACAGTAGATAATTTTGTGACAGGAAACATTCAGTTTGCTGGGGATGAGGGAGGCTGCTCAAAAATAGACAATGCCATCTGCATCATAGTCACAGATGCAATTAACAATGTAGGAAATAATTAGAGCATTTCTCTGCCATGGAACATCTTTATGTGCAATCATCATCATCTCCCATAGGTCTGTGATGAACAATAACGCTATGCTACGATGCTACGTCACGCTGTTTTTAATCATTTAATTAGGATGACAGCAGGGAATAGAGGCATATCGAGACAGGCAGGCAGGCCTCCTCTTATCACCTCCCCCAATGTATCTCTCTCTTAATGGCATGGGTAGTATGGCTGTTGGAAGAAATTCCTGGAGAGAGAAATCATCGGGAATGTAGTCTTGAGTGTGAAACCATTTTGAATATTCAAAAGGTCTCCATCAGAATTTTAAACATCCAATTATACGCGAACACACAGACAAAAACAAACCCAAATGGACACAGACACCCAGTCTGATGGATGTTCTCCAAAATTATTCACACAAAATTTGTGTTGGTCTACATAATTCACCAATACCTGGTGGGGGAGACTATTACAAAGGAAAAAAAATAAAAATAAAAACAATAAAAAAAATACAATGCTACTTATTAAGTGTGGGCAATATTCACTTTCAATCAGGATTAAGCATAAAATTTGTTTTAAAAGCAATGCCTTGAAGAGTGTCTGATCAAAAATTCAATACCCAAAGGGCACTTCTTCAGCAACCATTACCACTTGATCATTAGCAATATCCCAAAAAAAGTCCCAAAAACACGTTCCATTACAATGCATCATGCATTCCATTCCTTTCCCAACGAGTGCAACCTCCCAGAAAAGCCTATGTAGGTGGTCCAGTGTAATCTTGTCGATAGTGCCATTCACATTCCCTTGCCCTCTCTTGTTGTCTACCAGAGTCGGCCAGCCGAGATAGCCAGGAGAGCCAATGCCAACACAGAGAGGACAGTCTCATTCCCCACCCCTTCCAAGTAATCGCTACAAGAGACCCAATAGATTGAGGATACACACACACACACACAAACTCATCTCCTAGAGGAAAAAACAAGATCGAGTGCAGGCAAAGTACTGCCAAGGCTCCTTCAGTTTAGATTGGGTGTGAACAGTGAGATTAAAGGAGAGGACTAGCTTGTGGTTGTCCGACTGATAAAACACATGTTACGTGGTGGTGGTGGTGACTGCTCCGACCCAAAGGTAATTCACTGCAGGTTTGTCCAGACAGAAGACACTGCTGCTGTTGCTTTACTGCCCGGTGATAAATGTTTGTTTACTCCCTCGTCACCGTAGGACTGCCAGGGAAGATGGCAGACCCCTCCCCTCCACAGGCAGGGTTAACCAGAGATGGATGTTATTTATAGGGATTAATTACACACATCTGGACACAGTCATCTCTAAATACAGAAATTTTGCAAAATGTAGCTTTTTTTAAGAACCAAACTAATTAACATGGACATAAAAACCAGAGTGTGTACAAAACAGTATACAGTAACCTGAGATGCACATAACTGAAGACATTTTCACACCTACTGGTAATTTTTGAAAAATAGGAAGGCAAAGCAAAAGTGCTTTTGGCAGCGCTCACACTTAACTAAACTTAACAAAGCCCTTGAAAAGTATTCCCCTTCTAGATTCTTCTAAGCATTCTCAGAGAGCCAAACCCTGAGTGATTAAGTTTCTTGACAGAGTGGGTGTTTTTTTTTTTTTTTTTAATCTTTTTAAAATGGAGCTGACATCGACATGAATTCATCAATTGCTGCCCACAGAATTATCACATAAAAGGCAACAAAGCGGGGGGGCTGACACTCGTCAAGAGTGATTTGATTTGCCTGTTGGTGGTTCAGATCCTGCTCAGAGTTTAGTGTGATTATTCACGAGTCACTATTGTGCTCTACCAATGACAAACTGTCACTGAAGCAAATATTTCTTCCGACACACCTAAGTATATCAAGCACTGAAACCACGTCTCTTGCAGACAGCTGTGCATCGTCAGCTGAAGAAAGGAAGAGTATGAACAAGAGAAGAGGGTGCTGGCTGGTGGTAGTTTTGGAAGTCTTTCCCTCTTTGAAGCATTGGGGAGCTCTTCTCTTATCCTTGCAAAATGGGAACAAAACTGTTCGTCTCCAAAAGTTTAGGGAACGCAGTATAAAAGGGGACACGAGTCAGCTCATCCCCATTTTTTTTTCCTCTTTGAAAAAGAGAGGGGGGATATATTGCATCTCACAGATCTGTAAGTAAAACTTTCTGTAACTAAAAGTTAACAGCTAAGACTAAAAAAGGGACTCATGTCAAGCAAGGGTGAAAGAGAGTGCTTATTTTTTCCCTCCTTTGACTGAGAATTGACATGAACAACAAGCTTATCAAAGGTGTTTTCTACTTCTATTTCCAATGCAGCACTTGATGGAGGACGGCAAGGAAAATACCTCTTCATCCCTTCACCACTAACATCATCATCATCAACAGCAACAACAACCACAACAACAACATGGCAAAATCCTATTTCTTTGGGATTGCATCCCCGCACACAAACAGACACAGCCAAAAACAAACATCAATGCTTTAAGACTCAGCGGGATCACTGCCAAATGACTCAATTCAACAACTGCACCAGCATGCCAAATGCAGTGCCATCTTTTAAAAAGAGGAATGTTTAAAGCTCCATCTATCTTTTTTTTTTTTTTTCCCTCCACTTTTCCTCCGATACGCACCGAAGCTCTCTGGGTCTTCCTCCCACATGGTCAGCTCCTCCTCCGTGAGCAGGAAGTAGTGGGACACCAGCCGTCTGCCGATTTCCGTGAGCGTGGGGTGCGTGAAGAAGGCAGTCTTGATCTTGTGTGCTTCCAGGCTCTCGGGTTTGCTGTCTGTGGGCACAGTGCAAAGCCTTTAGCATGACTCATGCAATAAAGCTATTTCTTGGTATGTTAAGTGTTTAAAAAAGGTTAGAAAGACACTTAGTCCGATGGATCATGGTTGTAACATAATCTTTTCCACTTTTGGAATAGTGCCTGATACTGCTGACTTATATAACGGATTTAAAAAAGGAAGAAAGAAAAAAAAATGCATATATTTTATATATTATGGGTCTATGGTTTTAGACGACTTTGTCTAAACTCAAATTCAACTATTTGAAAGGATTAAATGACAGCAAATCTATACCTTTAAAAATCACCAATTAGATATTAGATATTAAGATAATAAGGGAAGGCTTTAAAAATTAAAATAAAAATGAATGACTGAATGAATCTCTACCTTCAATGTTTTTGGCGGGTTTGTAGGCATCGTTTTTGACGATCATCTTGATTAGGTTCATGCACTGGGTGATGAAACGCTCGAACACCACGCCCTCGCCCACTTCCGTGAACACGTAGCTGACGGCAAACTCCAGCGAGCGCTGAATCAGTGGGATAAATGGGTATGGGTGGTACTCCAGGAAGTCCAGGAGCTACAACGACATAAAGACAATCAATTTAACTTTAGATGTGACAATAATACACTGTGTGGTTATCGTTTCATTTTCATTATCTACATTGAAGGCGACCCAAAAAGACGTGGGGAAAAAAAAAATTATAAAAATAAAAAATTACACCGATTAACCGGGTGGTGACAATCAATAATGTATCAGCAATATCAGCACCACAGAGCATACACACACGTTGAACTACCAGCTTGTACCATGCCACCAAGTTATAGGATACGTTGCATTTTGTATTCCTGATGACCAAGGTTTTACATAACTGAGAATGTGGTTATATTTCTATTTTAAAATTACTACTTAAAGATAATAAGACACTACATGTTCTTGTGTGCTTTGAAGTAGTTATCAGCAGGTCAAACTCTGAAATATCAGAAATGCATATTGGCTCAGAAAATTGCAATCAGTGTAATAAGGAAATAAGGGAAAAAAAACTTTGTGTAAACTAGTGTACATGCAACGCATACCAGAAACTCAAACATAAGAAATGTATTTTTTTTTTTCATTATTATTTTTTCACGTGCACTCTAAACCTTCCAGTGTGCCAATTTTTGGACCACAAATCCCAATTAACATCCCTCTCGAGGCTCTGGAACAGCACAGAATAGTGCAACATTCATCATGTTCATCACTGCAGAGCTTACAGAGTTTAGAAAACAAATACGAGCAGCAGCCCTGACTCAACTCCCACGTCGTCACTAAACTCATGCATGATTTCCCCAATTGACCGAACTGATGTTATAAAAGCTCTGAGCAACAGACCCGTCGTGGATTAGAAACCTGTTCTAGAAGTCCAAAAGATTCCAGAATATTGCCAAGCAGCCATAAGGAGTGACTCAGGGCCCAGGTGGGGTAGGATGAATAATTATGCAAAATCGCTCAGTTATTGAGGGGAATGCTTAAACTGGGGAGAGGAGTACTAATGAGTTGAGCCAACTTCGGTCTTCCCAAACCCACTCACGTTTGAGCGCATAAGGCCACGGTCACCTGCAGTTATAAATTCACCCAACAGATGCTAAGGGGACATGTTTGTGTGATGCTGTTAATTTGGTTGTCAGTGAGCATTCAATATCTCATCAAGCTGAGGGGAAAAAAAAAAAACGTTTTCTGATTGGCTGTGCTAAAACATATACATGTCACAGCGGCTGTTGTCCCTTATTTACACGCCTCTTTAGATAAAAGTGAATGCTAAATGTACAAATGTGAATGTAATGTAAAATGAATGAAAATTGAAAATTGATTCAAGTCATCAAATCTGTGTACCAAATGTGCAGGGCATTCAACTGTTCCCTATAAATGTACTAATCAAAGACTGCTTGTAGTGACTTACCACTTTGGTGAATAAAATGATGGTTTTCTCTAGTTTTTCCCTGCATACATTGCCTGGCTGAACTGGGCGACCTAAAGAGAGAAATCATGACAAACAGGAAAAAAAAAAATAAAGATCAGTATATGAACACATATTGCAAATGATATTGGCATACAAAATGAGAAGCAAACTGCTGCTCTGTGGACTGGACACATTTGACTGCCATTCCGGCTTGGTAATTCCATAAAACGCTATAAGTGAAAATTCACGAAAGCTAGTCTATTAAAAAAAGAAAGGAAAAAAAAAAACACAAGATTGGAATGTGATTGAACAATTTTACCCACTGAACCAAAGCCTGGAATAACTTCTGCTACACCTTACACCATTTCATATTGCAGCTGCTATGAATATTAAGAAAGCCAATCCAATTTGCTAACGCCTTGCGTATATGCTCTTCATAGTCATTGGTTTGAGAAAGGGGAAAGGCCTGCAAAAGGCTCCGCAACCAACAGGATATCTGGAACATAGGGAGTGTATAAACTGCAACAAATTCCAAGTGCGAGATGGAGTCATATAACCAGTAGCTGCACAGACAGGACTGGAAACATAACAAGGTCAGTCTGCATGAGTAACTCGCGCTGGCAAGTGAGTTTACTCACATCTGTGTCTGCGGGAAGCTGATAATGGTTGGTGCTTCAGTTAATATTGGCAGCCAGATGGTGGGGGCAGGCAGACAGGCAGGCAGGCAATCATGGGTAGACCCCTTGAGTGGCACAGCCTGCTCTGGCTGCCCAACATGACCGAGATGGCAAATACCTGAGCAGAACCATGTCGTATCTCTCTCTCTCTCTCTCTCTCTCTCTCTCTCTCTCTCTCTCTCTCTCTCTCTCTCTCTCTCTCTCTCTCAGAGGTTGAAAGGGGAGCGGGGATGTCAGTGTGTGCGTGTGAGTGTGTGTATGCATGTGATGTTTTTTAAAGAAAAAGAAAAAAACATGACAGAGATGGCAAACGCCTCAGTGGAGTAATGTCATGGGCATGTCATTATGAGTGGGGGGTTGAGGGGGGGCATATGTATGCCTGTCTGTGACTGTGTATGCATGCGATCTATGTATGTGATGCAAAGAAAAAAAAATGTATAAAAAATGAAGATTCATGTCATGGTCATGGGTGGGGAGGCCTATACTGTTAAGTATGAGCGTGTGACTGAGTGTGTGTGTGTGTGTGTGTGTGTGTGTGTGTGTGTGTGTGTGTGTGTGCATGCATGAGATACATACTGTACAAAAAAATGTGCTCCCATTCCTTACACGTATGTGGTGTTCGCTGTAGCTCAATGCGATGTTAAATATTTCAAAAAGACTACTGTGAGAACTGCTGGATACGACTGAAACCACTGATAGATCACAAAGCCGGCAGATAGCTCAGAAACCCCAAGCCAGGCAATTTTCTCAGCTGGAAGTGCTCCTCTCATTTCTGCTGGAGATAATTAACTTGAACGGTGCGGCGCAGATGCCAGGACCATCCCATGCTGGGGTGTTTTGATAAATAAAAGTAATGAATGAGACGGAAAGGTATGGCGATGGGTAGTTAGGGGTTAGGGGACCGCAGTCAGGGATGGTAATGATCATCCTGCAATTCATACAGGTAGGAAATAACACTGATTTTTTGTGATTTATTTTCAAACAGATAAGAATCTTGGCTGATGTATCTTATTAACTTAAAACATTTGGCGTCAGTTGCTAACGTCCCTCTATATGGAGGTTCCACCACAGCGACACAGAATTTTAAACACAAATTCCAAGGACAAGGGGTTGGCGCTAGTTTGATTTTCCCCCATTCATTTGAATGATCATACAGCAGCCATTAGTAATATTGATTATTTTAGAGGGCCACTGCCAAATCTAATTCTGCCTTCTCCAAGTCCTAAAATAAAGTTGAATTTCAAACCCATCTTTTAAAGTTCATTCAAAGAGCTTTGGCTATGCTACACATCAGTGATTCTCAAATTTTTGTTGTGTAAAAAACTTGCAGGCATTTCTCAGCCATCAAAAAAAGAGTCAGGCCATTACAGTTTAACTGTCACAAACAGGCCCCATTAAAAGAGTAAATGAAAGCCAAAATATTAAAGGGGTAAATGAAAGTCAAACAGCATGCATCATGAACAACAAAGAAATAAACAGAACAACACAAAAGAACTCCTGCCAATTAGTGTGTTTCAGAGGAGCTTCACCATGCCATTTGGTCTTTATGAGAAACTTCTATGAATTTAGAACTGCATAATGTAGTAGACCTATCCATCCATTCCTCCTCCTCACACACACACACACACACACACACACACACACACACACACACGCGCACCAAGAAGGGGGCAAATAGAGACACACTTTAAACATTTCCCCCCCTTGATTTAAGAGGTATAAAGACATACTTACAGCACTCCAAAAACTGCTTTAGTCTCTCAAAGACAGAGTTCAAAAAGCCCTGGCGGGGGGAATAAAAGAAAAAGAGAACAGATAAGATAAGATGGCTCATCTTTCACTAACTTCACAGCAGCAGCTAAAGCATCTAAAACCTTTTTTTTCATTGCCATGTCTTTCAGGAATATATGTATAATAGACAATGTGCGATCAAGTTAAATGCAAGAAAGCCTGTTTAAAAAAAAAAAAAAAAAGTCCGTAAGAAGTCTGTTAACCATCCATCACTCAGGCACACTCCCTCCAGAAAGCGGCGAGACAAACTGCTCAAGAATCAACAATCACAAAGAGTGAATTGCTTTGCTAACTATCGATCACATGGATTCAAATGACTGCTGAGCATTGCATTCACACTAACCATCAGATGTGTCATACATCAGTAAGCTACTGGGGAACACTTTTGTTTGATTTTTTTCTGGAATGCAATGAGGCAAATGAGGGCGAGGGGAGAGGTTATGGGGTGCATGTTGGGTTTTTAAGAATAAAACAAATCATAGTGGAGATTGTTGCTATATATCTGTTGATGCTAATGATCATTTTGCAGCTCCATTAGTCCACATAAAGGGGGTGAAGATAGTCTCTCTAGGCATAAGCATAACTGCTTTACATCAATGGCATCAATCAATGTTGTTAGCCTCATAACCTCACCACAGACAAAAGTTTATTACGCAATACATCACCCTAGCAAAATAAACATATTATGAGGACACCCAGGTTGCTGTTGCAAGGGTGAGTAGATGAAGCTTGGCTTGGCTTGGCTTGGCTTGGCTTGACTCACAAGGCTAATAATGGATGCAATAAGACTGAGTCTGCAGGTGGTCCCTTCACACTGAAGTCAGGCGGGCAAAAAGCATCAACAAATATTGAATCAAAACTTGTGATTTTTTAATGGATAAACACAATGACTACAATGATCTCCTTTGTAAGAGGAGGGTCAACAATCTATGGTAATCTATGGTAACTGACTGTAAATTCATTTTTTATTTTTTTTTGTATGTACATGTACATACATGTTGACATACAGTTAAATCAAAGGCCTTTTTACCAGCATGTTTTTAATTGCAAAAAGATCTGAGACCTAGCGAAATACTCACATTATTTATACAAGTAGAGCTAAATTAAGTCCACAGAGAGAAGGCAACAGCAGGTTTCATAATTAGACAATTAGTCATTTTTCAGGCACAGTCGTTGTGCATTTCTAACCCCTAAAGACGGATCATGTAAGCCAGACACATCTGAACCAATAAAACATGCAGATGAATAATTGTGTTTACACACACACACACACAAACACACACACACACACACACACACTGTACAAGAGCAAAGAGGACAGGGAAGAAAGACGATTCTCATATAACACCCTAATTTAATTACTTATCACTCATTATTTCATTACTGGCATGGTTCCAATGAAGATACAGAAATTACACAACTGCCAATCACATGGCAGGCAAAATCTTCAGAGGAAAACATGTACAGAGACACCATTACCCCAGCCATTTCTAACACCGACGCCACAAAGGCCATGTCAGTTATATTTATGATGGCCAAGCAAAAGGGAAGTTGATTTGATACATGGATTCAAATTTAACTGCCCACTGGTTTAGCATGAAGGCAATTAACGACACATTTCGGGGAATTTTTGAAGCAGAACTTCTTGGACTACGCAAGACCACCAAATGATGGACTGCGTGTACCAGCATAGCACTTTCTTTAGGGGGGGAAAAAAATGGAAAAAGGAAAAAAGCTGACAGGTCTTAATTTAGGACTACTTCTCATAAAAGCATGGTCATTCATGCCTAGCAGCGAAGCAGCAGTGTTTTGACAATGCCATGAGACTGTGTGTCTGTGAGAACTCTGCAGATGACAGAAAAGACGAAGCCTTCATTAATGCATGTGCCCAAGCCAGAGGGTCAATTTGCTTTGCAATTTAATCGCCATTTCCTATTTCTTTATCAGACATCCCTTCATGAGCTTTATCAGATGACCTTCAATGTGCAGCTGGACCATCAAGAGATGCTTGCAGATTCAGTAAAGGTACTTTTTTCCCCCTTTTTTCCATCCTTTCCCCATCAACTACACCTACACGTCTCTGCTCCGTGAGGCTCAAAACATCGCCCTTTCACCTACAGTCGCTGGTGGTTGGCTGTCAGAGATGCGTTTGTTCTTAATGACAGTTCTACTCGCACTTACCATCACCTCCATGTTCTGTTGAGGTTCAATAAATCCATGAACTGTCAGCTTCCTCAGTACTGCAGGCAGGTAGCAGTGGGGGTGGGTAGCAGTAGGGGTGGGGGGAGAGAGAGAGAGAGAGAGAGAGAGAAATAAATAAAAACAGAGGAATCGCTTTACAGAACCCTACTGGAGGTTTCCTCACCACTAACACACACAGTGAATCATTACACTGCAAGGGGAAAAACAACTGGTGGTGTCAATACTGCTTTAGCTTTGGGTTTTTTTTCGAGGACTTTGTTCGGAATTGTCAAACACTAGGACCTGAAATATCATCATTTTTCACAGTTGGACCAAAATATCCCTTCCCCCATTATTCAAGGTGACTGGAAATAGAACAAAGTGATGAATGTTTTTACCACTCAAATGAAACATAAAAAAAAAAATCACTTGAAGGAAAAATCTGGAGTCGATCATTCCATAATATGTCCCTGTTCTTTGAGGCTACTGAGAGCCATCAATAGGTATCAGAATGACAGTGTTTGGTACAACGTAGCCCAAATATGCAAACTCGCAGCTAATGCTAACAGATGCGGGCCTATGTAAACAAAACTTATTATACCCTCATCAGTTAGCGCTGGTTGCCACTTCGCTATTGGATCGGTGTTGCACGAAATTCGGTCACTTGCATACCTATCCACAACACTTACTGTGCACAGTAGTAATGTAGCAGTGTGAAACAGGGCTATGGGTTGATCACTCCAAAGAATTCCTTTAAGGGTTTCTTAACACATCGTATCATGTTTACACACATGTCTGTGTGAGTAACACTAATCAATAAGGAAAAACAAACTTTTTTTTTTTAAAGTTATAGACACATTTCCTTCTGTCCTCACAGGGGAAGTGTAATGGAAAGACTCATTCATAAGTCAAGTCATGAGTTAGACTGAAGGTATGTGTGTGTGTGTGTGTGTGTGTGTGTGTGTGTGTGTGTGTGTGTGTGTGTGTGTGTGTGTGTGTGTGTGTGTGTGTGTAAAATAGACAGAAATAAAAAAGGGATACAGAGATGGAGAGACTGACAGAGTGAGAAGGACGAAGTAATAAATGAGAATCTCGTATATTTCTGTACAGGTCTGTGCAGGGAGGACAGAGCGAAGAGAGAAGAGAATGGGCAAGATCAATGACCATGTTCATACACATGCACACACACACACACACACACACACATTTGTATGTGTGCACATGTGTGAAGATAAGTGTGAGAAGAAAGAGAAAAGGAAAAAAAACAGGGTGAGCCTGACAATGAGACAGGGGAAGAGGTAGCAAACAGCCAGCAAGTGAGTGGGTGAAATGAAAGACCGAGGAAGAGAGAGAGAGAGAGGGGGGGGGGCTGATTGACGATCGACTACCTGATGTTGGACAGAAAGAAAGAAGAAAGAATAAGAGTGAAAAGAGATTTTCATAAAGCATCTTTGTGTATGTGCTTTTGGAGGGGGGTTGGGGGGGGTGAATGAATAAAGACCATTCAGTATAGAAGTACAGAACAAAACATGTTCCCAGTGAGTGTGTGTGTGTGTGTGTGTGTGTGTGTGTGTGTGTGTGTGTGTGTGTATGTATGTATGTATAAGTGGTAAGTTCAATCACTCGACATCTGAAATCCTTGTCTTTACAATATGTATATAATATCAAAGACGAGTGTTGATCTTGGTGACCCTTAGATAATCTGCCCAGACCAAATATCAACTACAGTTGTTCACAGTTCACTTCAATTTCGTTTAAGCTTCAGTTCCAGCAAGTAAATGCATAGTTATTTAAAATTCCTACCTGGCATAGCTGGCAATGCAACACAGCTATGACTCACTAAAGCATGAAATAAATCACGCTCTTACCAATGTGGTAGAACCCCAGAGGAGCACAAATACCAATAAAAATGTACATCTCAACTACAAGTTGCTTGCCAAAAGAACCCAAGTGTAGATTGCCTGAGTCGAGGCCAGACTGTACTGGAGGTGTTTATGCAATTTGTGTACGGCCCCCACCAAATGTATGTGTAAACATCTGTGTGTGTGTGCGCACGCACACACCTTTGAGTGACAGCAGTGTCAGTAAAAAGATTCTGTGGACTTGAGAATTTGAGTTTGTCTGTATTAGCGCAAGTGTTTGCAATTCTATGTGTAACCACCTGTGTGTGTGTGTGTATGTATATGTTTGTGTGTGTGTGCACGGTCCCCACCAATCATATAAGTAAAGGGATTCTGTGTACTTGAGAATTTGAGGTTGTGTGTACTAGTGCAAGTGTGTGTAAACATTTGTATCGCTCTGTGTGTGTGTGTGTGTGTGTGTGTGTGTGTGTGTGTTTACACACCTTTGAGGGACAGAAGTGTTCGCTCTAGGGAGCTGAGTGCAGCCTCCTGGTTGCCGCTGCAGACCTGCTGCAGGAAGGTGTCTGTGTGGTGGTTCCACAGGGAGCAGGCAAAGCTGTAGATGCCTGCAGCCAACTACAACACAACAACAAACAAACAAACAAACAAACTAGTAACTCAGTAATGCTAAGAGGTTAAAAGCCAAACAAATAAACAAACAAATAAATAAATATACAAACAAACTTTTCAAAACATATTTTTCTTCCTCTAATGTGAATTTACAAAAAAGCCCCTGCACAGAACAAAATTATCAATCAATATATCAATAAAAAGCTGAGAAGAAAACAGACTTGGTAGGTTTGCCACTGGAAAAGTTATTTTCACTTCATTATTATGGACTGCTTGCAAAACAAAACAAAACATAGATCTGACTCAAGTTTAGGGAGAGAGAGAGAGAGAGAAATCGCCCAAAACAAGACATCCCCCACAGCTAAAATTATCCACCCTGATGAAGTTTCTCAATGACTGGAAGAATAAGAGTGACAGTCTAAATTGACCAAATTCCATTTGCTAGCCTCCGGCAGGAAGAGGAAAAACTTCTGCATTTATATGCAGCCTGCCTTTAAGAGATATTTTGGGGGGATTTTTGCCTTTAATTGGAGATTTTGCCTTTAATAGGACAGTATAGGGGTGGGGGAGAGAAACGGGGTAGGGTCGGGAAATGACTGAGTCGGACCCAAACCCAGGTCCCCGGAGTAACGGCACGACACCCTAGCCCACTGAGCTATGGCGCCCCCTATTTTAGCTCCTTAACAAAGAAAAGTTCCTCATCAGCACTGAATGAATGAATGAATGAATGAATGACATTTATTGTCTATTCCATTCGATTCCATGTCAATTTCAATGAAATGCTCAGATTTAATTGTCGAAATGAGCGAAAACACCAATCTTAATTTCTGTCAGCCATGACAAAATTGAACATAAGACAGTTAATCAATGAGCCTAAATTGCTTTCAATCACATAATGCTTCAGATTATGAAGTAGCTCCTAGTGCAACGTATGCAAATGGCAGTTTGAACTGTCAAGTGTTTTGTGCAGATGACGGCATAGAACATTTGCTACACCTCTCGACAATCACAGTCTTGATGGAGAAAGTAGCCTTGGCTACTTCATTTCACTGTTGATTTTCACATCCAGCAGTAATTTTACCACACTAACACTCACCAAGCCTGCACTCGCGCGCACACACACAGACACAGACACACACAAAACCCTTCACATGTCAATGGAGCACATGAAGCAGAACTTTCAAAACACAACACTCATGCACACTCGCGCGCACATACACGCACTTGCCAAAATACACGCACACACAGAACCATTCCCATACGTACATGTAGCATTGCATGGCTGGCTGTTGGCCTTGGACAGCGAATAAATAAACCATAAAGCCTTCCTAGGCCAGGCAGCTGACACACACAGCCGAGCAGCACAAACGTTAGCATGACGTTAGCATGTTGGCCATTTCACTTCTCCACTCACAGACACCCTCTGACTAGCCTGGCTATCACGCAAACTAAATACACAAGTGATATTTAGTCTGGAAACCCACCTTGCTTTTCTGATAGTGGAAGTATCGTTTATGATTGTCCAGTGCTGTTGATTGGGTGCTACGAATGTCTATCATAGCGTCTGTACATAGCTCAGAGCCAATACACGAGCCACCGTGTGACGTAAAATGCAATCAAGCGCCATGCTAGTCCCTTTTTGTTCTGTGATTGGATACCAAAAGCAGGCGAGAAAATTGGTCATGGTCACCATGCTGCTTTGCAGAGTGAAATGAACTGGAGCGCGAAAAGGAGCATGGGAACTCCCAGGCTACCCTCTGACTGACATGACTGACATAACGTGCTTACTCCTATTATCCCCCCTCAGGGAGAAAACGAAACAAGTGTTTTAAGCCGAGGGTGGCGGCTCAGGGATCATTAACTAACGGGGGTGGAGAGCATCATCAGTCATATCACCGAGGCAAAGTCTCCTCTGGGCACACTAATCGTCTCGAACGGCAGGGGAAGCAGCCTCGCTGCTGATTTAGACTCCGTGAGATTAACACAAATAAGAGCAAACATTTAACAGCGAGGGGTGACAAATGCCAATCATCACGGCCGGTATTCTCCCAGGTGCTTAAGTCAAAAAAAGGGCTTGGCTCCATGAGCTTCAGCCTGCACTTAGCTCGTTTTTGGACTGGAGCACACTGGAGAATACCGCCCCAAGTCAGTAAGCAATGCTAAATATCATACAGAGGGGAGATGAAGAACTCACTCCATGCTGATGTTATGACTCTGGGGGTGGTAATTCAATTTGGTGAGGCTCGTAATCTACATAGTAATTGACTACTGAGAGATATGATGAACCCTGCATGCACAGTGCAATGCTGGGGTATTTCTGAGTGCACAAATGCTGATCTGTATGGCTCAGGATTGATTCGGTTTTTATTCAATACTGGTGCTAAATTGATACTTAAAACTGCCTTAGCAACATTTTAATGTTATAGAGAGCAATGGCAGGGGCAAAATGTATTGAGTAAACCAAAGAAAAACAGTTATCCAAGCGCCAGAAAAGGCAAAGAACCATCTGTAATCTGTGATTAGTTTGAAGGTAGTCCTACCTCACATGTGTGCATTGTAATATCAGCCAGATTAGTACAATTTGGTGGGCCTCAAGAAGGCTATTCAACCCTCTTGTGGTACAATAAGGCAGCAGTCACACGACACACTTTTTTCACCTACAGGCGGTCAAATTCAATTTTTTCCTTATAGAACGATGCAACAAGACCGTTGCTACATGCCTCGTGTAGATATGTGCGCGGCACAAGGTGAAAAAATACAAGTGACTAAAAAACATTGGCGTTCAAAGTTGAAAATGAACTTTTAAGGTCACATTTTCTTCAACAGTTGGTCACTGCCAAATCAGGGAGTTAGCAGTTTAGCAAAATATATGCCGTCATAGCAACAAGAACCTTGCATACTTATTGTCGCTCACTACTTTTGAACAATTGCATTTTAAATGCCAAAAAAGCGTGTCAGTGTGAACGCTGTCTAATGTCTCACGGTGGTGAAGGCCAAGAGCTCTCCTAGTACATATGCAGCTTTATTGCTGCAGATCCAAATCAATACAGCTGTGTGCAGAATGCAGATTCATTTTGTTACGACCAAGCAGGTGGTCAAATTGTTATCAAGCCAGTCTACTTACTGAGGGCTCCGCCCCTTCTTGTCTACTAGCCTGTATGGTCTCCTACAGGGTGCTGAGCGCATGGGTGGTGCCTGTGGACTTAATTGGTGTTGCCATAAGAGGACCGGATTTGGCATGATGTCGGCCTCTCACTCTCATTCCTACCATCTTGCCCTGACGGGAGAGCTCGCATGGAGCTCTGCCCTGGCCGCCGTCATTCTGGGGTTCTCGCCTGGCTTTGTCTCGTCTCCCTCCAGCTTTGTCGCTCTTTGTTTTGTTTGACCATTTTACCCTACTACACACATTTTGCACAACACTTAGCTTTCATACAATATACTGACTCTTTCAACTTTTGTGTCAATAAATATACAGTACTTAAAACGAGCATTACTTGTGGTCTCCCCTTAATGTTTAGGGTCTGCTAAGAGCCAAACAGTCCTAACAATTTCAAAACCACTGACCCCCACAGCAAACACTATTGGAGCATGTAGAAGGAGGAGGGAGAGGTCTAGAGGCCGAAAGCCTCAGTGAAGAGATGATAAGATTCTGTTTTAAATATGCCCTGGTCAGCTGGTTCTAAAGACTGGGCGCAGCTACATGAAAGGCGCTATCACTAAAGGTCCTACTGCAGGTTTGCTGCGGGGATGACCAGTTGATCCTTGCCAAAAGACTGCAAATACTTCGGGGGGGGGTGGAGGGGAAGTGGCGTTCAAAAAGGTGGTGGGGAGCGAATACAAGTAGTGAATTATAATGCAAGGATGAAGATGCATCAGGATGGGGGTGAGGTGATCCCAGGGCCTACTTCCTGTTAGGACCCTTGAAGCAGAGTGTTGGACATAATGCAATACATCAAGGGTCTTGTTGGGCAGACCTAACAGGATGCCTTTGCAATAGCATTTGGTAATCATGAGATCTTTGTACCAAAAAAATTGTAGTCCACCAAAATCTACTTGGCACTGGTCTGGTTACAAACGTTTATATTGGCGACGGTTCCATAGTAGCATCCCATATCGGTACGCAACCCTACAGATTTGCTAGTCTGCTTGATGTGAAAACAGCGGCAAACAGTGTAGCGTCAGCTGGGGAAGATGACACACCACAGGGCTAGAGGTGATAAACTCGGGTATGGTAATGACAAACTCCTGACATCCCAGGCTAGTAGTGTGAATCCGACTAATGATTAAAGATCAAATGCATGTTATTCCTTCTGAGGGCCGGCCCTGATGATCAAAGACATAAACAGCCTGGAGCTCTTTTTAATTCTTTTTTTTATTTTTCCCGAATGAAAAGTAGTGAGCATTAAAAGTATCCCTACTGACTAGCACACAACAAACAAGAGTCAGCTCTCTCAACACCTGCATAAAGCTGCAGGCTGAAATCTCTTCTGTGCCTCAGACCCACTTAGACAGTGGGGGAGCAGAAAACAGTGTCGGAGGAGAGAGGGAAGAAGGGAGAGGGAGAGAGAGAGAGAGAGAGAGAGAGAGAGAGAGAGAGAGAGAGAGAGAGAGAGAGAGAGAGAGAGAGAGAGAGAGGTGACAGCGAAAGAAAGAGGGAGAGAAAGAAAGAAAGAAAGGAGGGGGGTGTGACAGCGAGAGAGAGAGTGTCTTCAATTTGCTAACAAGGATAATGCTGTGAATCTCAAGCAGCTAAAGGCACACAGAATATAATCATACATTAAGCCACCACTCATTAACCTCCACACCTAACCCAGGGCACGAGTAGGATTGTCTTCACTTTTTTTTAAATTGGGCCTTTATTGCCTTTAAACAGACAGCCCAGTGGATATGACGAGAGAGATGGGGAGGCATCATGAAGTTACCTTGAGCCAAAATCGGACCAAAAACAAAGTTTATACGATGGGCACTTAAGAAAAACCTTAATCTTTGTGGTTCTGAGAATGTCAAATTGAATATTTGCAGTACGTGGGTCTCTAACTTTGCTGACTGTTAATGTGATCGCAGGGGTAGAAAAAGGTTCAGGCTCAGAGTTCAGGTGAGTGAGGGTTATAGCAATAAGTACAAAAGCAACATATCAAGAACTATGAAAGGAGATGTCCAGACTTTACAATATCAGTGCCACTATTGGAAGTAGCCTGGTTCTCTGTCCAGACAGAGAACATCAACCTATAGTCCAGATGTTCAACGTCACCGGACATGCTCAGTGGGAATAAAAACGCAAAAATTTTGTAGGCTATCCAGAAGTTTGAGATATCATATTGCATTGCATCATGAAAGTGGAATCAAATGGCCCATAACATGAAGCTCCTTTCACATATACAACATTACCAAGTCATAACCATCTGAATTAGAAACTGTTATAAACTGTTATTAACTGTTATTCTGACTTTGTGTTTGTGAGTGAGTTCCATTTGTCACGGTGCACAGACATAGCCTTAGTCAGTCATGGTTATTTACATAGCACAATTTAAAACAACCTGTGGTTACCAAAGTGCTCCAGGGAGTGAGTGAGTGAGTGTGAATGACAGGCATTGACTGACACTAGCAGAGACGCACATAGCTGTAGTCTTATCATGACAAAAATTGAAAGGCCTGTATTGGATTTGAACTCCTAATCCAGCTAAGGTACTCTGTGGGTTTCAATTCAGCTCCGACGCTGTAGGAGACAGTCTCCTGGTGATCCCACTGATGGCCTTTATGACATTGCAGCTCTGCTATTGACAGCCAAACAGCGACACCTACAGGTCAACCCTGGTAGCATCAAGGGGATATGTGGATACCTTCGGGTACTATGGAGATGAACACTGAGTCATGACGACATCACACTTTGGCACTAGTAAGTCTGTGCCGCCCCATGATTGAGAAAAGCACAAAAAGCACAAAAAGTGCAAAAAGTACAAAGTTCTGTAAACACATGAGGCGTGATTGCATCAACGCATTAAGACATTTTTTTTTTTCAAAGAATCAAAGTGGCTACAAATGACAAACATCCTATCAACTGATCTTGGAAACCGCAAAACTCTGATTATAGTAATCACATTTTCAAAAGTTTTGCTGCGTCTGACTCTGCAAATGTTCAATAATGCTATTAAAAAGCAATCTCAAGACTCAAGTCCCTTTTTCTAGGTTTTCATTGTGCTGTCTGACAAGACACCAGCAGCAGCCGAACAGAAGTCCATCAAAACGGTTCATCGCAGTTCAGTTCCCCCGAAACACATTTTATGGGAGGATTAGGGTGGTTCAGGACCAGGGCTATGAGACCGATGAACCAATCAGTCGAGCCGTGGGTCCATTTCACCAGCGTCAGACGTCGGGCCTTCAGCGAAGACCCGTTTTGAGTTCACGCATGCAGCTCACGTGCCAGGAGCTCTGTGCGCACACACCTCACCCCTCCTACGCATGCACAGCACACAACTGCTGATGAATGCTTCAGCTGCCAATCCACGGCACGGCACAGTGACAGCACAACACAGGGCCTTGCAAATGTTATTGCCACTTGCCCTGGTAAATTTCTCCCTGCATTTAGAGTGCATTTTGAATACCGGAGGAAGTGTTTTTTTCTCTCTCTCTCTTCCCCCTCCATCCAAAGTAGATGGCAAAGATGCTGCTGCTGTTGTGCATGTGACAGAGAGAGAGAGAGAGAGAGAGAGAGAGAGAGAGAGAGAGAGAGAGAGAGAGAGAGAGAGAGAGAGAGAGAGAAAGAGAGACACTTCCTGATTTCTTGTGGCTGAACATCAGCACACTTTATCAGGAAGAAGGAACCCAATTTCGACCAGACAAATCAGTGGGGAATTGCAAATGGAGAACGGCTTGCACTCAGAGCGCTGTGAGAGCTTGCTGAATATCCGTGACGTTAATATCCTCCCTGGGCCCAGGCATCAGAAGACAGCATGACTGCAAACAGTCAAGCCAATACCAATTTAGCTGCACAGAAAACCACCATCAAACAAGTGCGACCTCCGCGCAAAATAAACAGATAATAAGCAGAAAAGCACTCCAGTAAATTTCGACAATACAATCATAACACACCTGAGCAAAATCAATGCAAAACAAAATCAGTGCAAAAACGCAAAAGCTTGGACACACACACTAAGAGAGAACCTCACAAATTTAAGCTTAGAACAATGTGGTGTTTGTGTGGGTGCCATTCATCCAATGAAAACTTGAGACTCCCTTAAGATATGTTCATGCTTGTTATTTATTATATATATTTTTGTTCTGTTTTATAGTCTTAGCATCCGCAAAACTACTACAATCATCACTGTGTGAGGTGATGCAACACAACCACAATTTTTGCCCTGGGTCATACAGCAGCCTGAACCAGACATACAGAGAGCTACTTTTGCTATAAAAAATAGCAAGAGAGAGTAAGATACAGAGAAAGAGTACAAGAGAGAGTGAGAGAGAGTGCAACAGAGATAGCAAAAAGAAAAAGAATAGCAATAAAGAGGGTGATAGAGAGTAAGAGAGAGCTAGATGGTGAGAAAAAGAAGGGGGTGAGGAGAGAGAGAGAGAGAGAGAGAGAGAGAGAGAGAGAGAGAGAGAGAGAGAGAGAGAGAGAGAGAGAGAGAGAGAGAGAGTTCTAAGTTCCAGGAGTAGCAGCAGGAAAAATGAGCTCCTGATTTCAAATCAAATTTGGACTGAAAGACTTTTTCAAGAATAACCCTCCAACAAATCTTCAGAAGGAAGTCCAAAGGGAAGGTAACAAGAACTAAGAACAAAACCGGAAAAGAAAATATCATTTTTAGATATTTTTCTTAAATCAAAACAAAAACTTAGCCATCAGCTGCCCACCAGCAACTGCCATTGTTGCGAACATTCCGAAGCAGAAACTACTGCAAGGAAGCTAACTGAAAAATAGCAACAAACAAAACAAAACAAAACAGTACAGGAAGGAAACTCTACTTTTTCAAATTCATGTTGACCATGAAGACTGTTGGACAAGCACAGAAGTGGAGCACTGGTACCAAACCAAAGTCCAGAGAGGTTGAATACCCCACTACATGTAAAGCTGGAGCAGCTAGAGAAAAGTACAAGGAGAAGACATTGAGGGAAAATCCAGTGGTACTGTTTACAGATTATGCTCAGCAAACGCAGGGAAGGAAGAAGACCAACCTGATCTTCTTCACTGAGTCAATCTACATTTGGAAAGAAACCCTGTGCAGCCACTATGCCCATGTATCCAGCGAGGGAATCGGCTCAGGAGGCAGACTAAAGATATGCAAAGATGAGCACCTTGACAAGGATGACCCCCTGCTGACCATTACATATTATATCAAAGGAAAAGTGATGATTCAAGGGAGTGAAGAAAACCTAGAGGCCTTTGAAGAGGTGTTCTCTTTGCTAAAAGATGAAGTTAACACAAAGAGGGTCTGTGATAAAAACAACAGTTCATCAGAGACTACCTACTCCTTGTGTGTTTCTGC
The DNA here is from genome assembly GCA_027497455.2 of Sardinella longiceps. NCBI lineage: Eukaryota > Metazoa > Chordata > Actinopteri > Clupeiformes > Clupeidae > Sardinella > Sardinella longiceps. The sequence goes on from JAODXP020000028.1 coordinate 4,988,136, forward strand.
TCCTCCAACGCCTACCAGTCTCAACAACTTACTGAAGGAGAAACTGGCCCTGCTGGAGATGGACTTTGCTGAATTTAACGAGCATATCCAGGCCAGACAATGTAATCCATCAGACACCTTGCAAGAGCTTAAAGAGGAGTCCCAGAAATTAAAGAAAGAAAATCAAATATTGGCTTCAGACCTCAGAAGGAATGTAGAGGCATTTCAGCTTCTCAAGGAGGAAAACCAAGCCTTGGCAACAAGTCTTAATGTGAGTCTGGAGGCCCTAAAACAGGACAACAATGTGCTCCGCGCTCAGCTGGCCAAAGTAAAAGAAGATGCTGAGAAGAGAGAACGGGAGTTCACTGGGCAAGTCCATCGTCTGATACAGGAACTCCAGTCAGCAGCCAGTACGCAAGCTCGGAGACCCAGACTATGGCCATCAGTGATCCCTGTCCTCCCTCTGCCACAGCCGGTCAGCTCTTCAGCCAGCACAACAGCGATACCATAGCACCTCCTGACCTGACACCATCCACACAGTCAGCTGTCAACACCCAGGTCTGTCCAGCACAGCTTCCCTCCACTCAGTCACATCCAGAGGTGGTCCTGCTTGCTGACTCAAATGGCAAGTTCCTAGATACAAGCAAGCTTTTTCCTGGAAAGAGAGTGCTATCAAAACGCTGCAGCACCACAGGACAGGCAATGAAGCTGTTGTCAAAGGAGACTCTCAAAAGCCCTGAATGTCTGGTCATCCATACAGGAACAAATGACCTGCAGAGACTCCGAAAGGACACTGCTGGAGCTATGACAAGGATGGCAGAGCACGCCAGCATAGAGTTTCCCAACTCACGCATTGTGATCTCCACACTGTTGCCTAGGACAGACATTCCTCCTCATGTCATCCATGATATCAACACGGAGGTAAGAGGAGGATGCGCCAACTTTCGCAACGTCCACCTGGCACAACACCCAACCATTGGCCCGTGGGACTTGTATGATGGACTCCATCTACATAAGGAGAGGGTGAAGATTTTTGCAAAGTCCCTGAAAGACACAGCGATGGGGAGCAATTCCACTTCACTTGTCTTAGCAAACACCCATCCAAGACATCATGCAAGACAACCTCCTCAGCACCGGAACACCACCCAGGTCAACATAGCTCCAAGGAACAGGTCAACCTGGACCCCTAAACCATCATGGGCCCACCACCACAGAGGATCACTTTCCAACACACACCAGGAGGAGAGAAATACAGCATTACATGTCCCCTGCCCCCCTCCCCATCCACACAGAGACGCCTCTCCCCACTTACAGCACCAAAATAATGGAGCAGCATCTGGCCCTTATCCTCCCCGACCCATGCAGCAGAGCTTTGCTTCAGTAGCTGCTGCACAACCCCCACCCAACTTTCTGCCGCAGGGCCATCCCGCAGTCCCTGTCCAACAAATTGCCACTACCCCTCACCATGCAACGCCTGAATTGGGAGACATCAGGGAGATGCTACGCACATTGTGCACCCGACTTCTTTAAGATAAGAACTAACAAATATTTAAATTTAAAATACAATTATTTGGTCTAAAAAAAAAAAAAAAAAAAAAAAGTTTAAATATTTAAATACAAGATATTAGACCATTTGTTAAGTTAAGTTAAGTTAAGTTAAGTTAAGTTAAGTTGGGTTAGGTTTAGTTTAGTTTAGTTTAAGTTAAGTTAAGTTAAGTTCATTTAAAAGTTGATTTAAGTTAGGTTAAGTTAAGTTAGGTTAGCCTAAGTTAAGTTTAGTTAGTATAAGTTAAGATATTTAAGTACAGGATATTAGGCTATTTTATTATTATTATTATTATTATTATTATTATTATTAAAATTATTATTATTATTATTATTATTACTATTATTACTACTACTACTACTACTATTACTATCATAATTTGTTTATTATTATTATTATTATTATTATTATTATTATTATTATTATTATTATTATTATTAATACAATTATTTGGTCTAAAAAAAAAGTTTAAATATTTAAATACAAGATATTAGACCATTTGTTAGGTTAGGTTAAGTTAAGTTCATTTAAAAGTTGATTTAAGTTAAGTTAAGTTAGGTTAAGTTAAGTTCATTTAAAAGTTGATTTAAGTTAAGTTAAGTTAAGTTTAGTTATCTGTTAAATAAGCTAAGTTTGTGAAGTTAAGGTAGTATAAATTAAGATATTTAAGTACAGGATATTAAGCTATTGTATTATTTATTTTCATTTGTTTTATTATTATTATTATTATTATTATTAAGTTAGATTCACATATGTTCGGTGAAATTTAAAAAAAAGTTAAAGTTTATTATTATTATTATCATTATTATTATTATTATTATTGTTATTGTTGTTTTTTTATTTTGTTTTTTGTTTTTATCTGAAAAAAAAAACAATTTAATCTAGTCTAGTTCTCTTGATAGTTGTGGTTATCTTCATAATATCATAATAATTTCATATTTTAATATGTTCATTTCATATTAGTTGCTGGAATATCCAGAGTCTTCGCTCTTCAGCCTTTGAGCTGAAAAGTGGAAACCCTGATTTTATTAACTCCATCAAAGGTGTAGATATAATTATATTGACAGAAACATGGTGTCAGAGTGATGCATTCACTCATTGCCCCCCAGGATATGCAGAAGTCATGGTGCCCTCTATAAAATTAAAAAATGTACGCAAGGGCAGAACATCGGGAGGTATTTTGGTGTGGTGTAAGGAAAACATTTGGAGCCAGATTTCACCTGTCAAAAAAGGAAAATCGCACATCTGGCTAAAATTAGATAAAACCCTGGGCATAAATGATAACAATGTATATCTTTGTGCAATTTATATTCCACCAATAGACTCTCCTTATTTTGAAGAAAATATTTTTGAAACACTTCTCTCAGAAATTTCCTATCTTCAGGCCCAGGGAAATGTGATGCTAATTGGAGATTTCAATGGACGTACAGGAAACGAACCTGATGTCATTGACCCACAGGGAAACAAACATGTATTTGGTCAAGTTCCCCTGTTTAGCACACCCACCATCACCTACCGACACAGCCTTGACTCTGAAATAAATCGAAGTGGCAGGGAGATAGTGCATCTCTGTCGAGCCTTAGGCCTGTATATAATTAATGGTAGGTTCAGAGGGGACTTTTTAGGGCAATTAACATACTCGTCAGCTCTTGGGTCCAGTGTGGTAGACTATGCAATCACTGACATGGATCCCTCCACTATCAGTGCATTCACTGTCAGACAACAGTCCCCACTCTCTGACCACATGCAGATAAATGTGTTCTTGAAACACTCAAATGTAATAAGTGGCACAAAAACAGAACCTTGTGAACTTTACAACTCACATCGAAATTTCAGATGGGCCCCAGACAGCAGAGACAAATTCATCATGGTCTTGAAATCACCTGAACTGGTAAAAGACATATTTGATTTTAGTCAAAATAATTATGTCCCTACCAGTGAGGGTGTAAATAAAAGCCACTGCAGATATCAATATGATATTTCATAAAGCTGCCATCAAGGCAGACCTTAGAAAGCCTAAATCAAAAGCCTTCAAAAGACAAAAGATGGACAACTGGTTTGATCACAAATGTAAAAGCATTAGAAAAGAATTAAGGAAAATTGCAAACAAAAAACACCGTAACCCAAACAACCCGGCCTTACGCTCTAGTTACTCTGAAATTCTAAACAAATACAAACACACAATTAAGAACAAAAAACAAAAATATATTCACATGAAAATTGAAGATATTGAAAGAGCGGTTGATGAAAATAAATTTTGGGATCTGTGGAATGACTTGAACCATAAGGAACCACAGCCATTACCTATTCAGAATGGTAACATTTGGCGAGCACACTTCCAAAGTCTTTATAAAGATATACAAACCAGTGGCTCAGAGCAAATACTTACAAAAGAAAATCTCAAATTACTTGAATAAAAAATAAAAAAATAACCAAAACCCCCTTGATTTTAAAGTTACAATGCAAGAGCTATCCATCCACATCAATTCCCTCCGACCAAGAAAAGCTAGTGGTCCAGATAGTATAAGAAATGAAATGATCAAGTATAGCACCCCAGAGATGCAGGGTGCAGTGTTGAAACTTTTCAACATCATACTTCTGTCAGGACATTTTCCTGACATGGGTCATTCCATGTCAAATCACCCAAAATTTTGTGAATTTTAAACCTGACCCTCTCAGAAACTGGTGAAATTTGGTGTAACCGATCATCACACCTGAACATTTAATATCTGAAAATTTGAGCTCAATCGGACCAGCAGTTTCTGAGATACGCCAGGTCAAAATTTCAGATTTTCGCCACAAATGGGCTGACCAGCCCACATTGACATCACCCTAATTTGCTTATTTCTGGGTCAAATTCAATAATCTTGGTGTCGTTTGAAAGCTAAGACCCCCAGGAATCTGATTATATGATTACTTTTTATGAGTAGACCCATTTTGACTAAATGACCCTTTGACCTTTACTTTGGACCTGAATTTGACCTTGTGGATCATGTGACCTTCAAGCGACCCCTGGTCTAAAAGTTAGCTCAACATGTTTTGTAGACGATATAAAAAAATCAGAGGTATAATATCTTTTGTTTGTCAGCAATTTTAAAACAAAGTTTGGTTGAACGTGATAAAATGGTCTTTAAAGGAATATTCCATGCTATCTGGCTACATTACATTCCAGTGTCTATGCTAAGCTAAACCTAAAATAAGGCTAAGTTTGGGGTTGGCAGACTAAGAAAATGCATGCACTGAAACCAAAGTGCTTTTACCCACATATGCAACTCTAGGTAATAACCAATTTTGATTAAAAAAAGGTGGAATATTCCTTTAAAGACCATTTTATCACGTTCAACCAAATTTTGTTTAAGTGCATGCATTTTCCTAGTCTGCCAACCCCAAACTTAGCTTTATTTTAGGTTTAGCTTAGCATAGACACTGGAATGTAATGTAGCCAGATAGCATGGAATATTCCTTTGTCACATTCAACCTAACTTTGTTTTAAAATTGCTGACAAACGAAAAATATTATACCTCTGATTTTTTTATATTGTCTACAAAACATGCTAAGGTAACTTTTAGACCAGGGGTCGCTTGAAGGTCACATGATCCACAAGGTCAAATTCAGGTCCAAAGTAAAGGTCAAAGGGTCATTTAGTCAAAATGGGTCTAATCATAGAAAGTAATCACATAATTAGATTCCTGGGGGTCTTAGCTTTCAAACGACACCAAGATTATCGAATTTGACCCAGAAATAAGCAAATTAGGGTAATGTCAATGGGGGCTGGTCAGCCCATTTTTGGCAAAAATCTGAAAATTGGACCTGGTGTCTCTCAGGAACCGTTGGTCCGATTGAGCTCAAATTTTCAGAAATTAAATGTTCAGGTGTGATGATCCTACACACCAAATTTCATCAATTTCTGAGGGGGTGGGGTTTAATCCATTGGGTGATTTGACATGGAATGAGCCACATGTGGTGTAATGGGCTTATTTCCCCCATTCATAAAAGTGGGGATAAGTCAGATCCAAGCAACTACCGTGGCATTTGCGTTAGCAGTTGTCTAGGTAAGTTGTTCTGCAGTATTTTAAACAAAAGAATTGGAGATTTTCTTGATGAACATTCAATATTAAGTAAAACCCAAATTGGCTTCTTACCAAAACACCGCACATCAGATCATATACTGTATATACTCTCCAAACGTTAATCAACAAACATGTAAATCAAACAAAATCTGGAAAAATATTTGCCTGTTTCATCGATTTTAAGAAGGCCTTTGATTCGATTTGGCATGAGGGTCTGCATTATCGGCTGCTAAATTGCAGGATAGGAGGTAAAATATATGACTTGATTAAATCTATGTATCTGAACGCCAAGTGCGCTGTCAAAATTGGGGATAAACAAACGGAATACTTCACACAAAAAAGAGGTGTCCGTCAGGGCTGTAATTTAAGTCCCACATTATTCAATATATAAATGAATTGGCAATCCAACTGGATAATTCTCCCGCTCCTGGCCTCTCCCTCTTAGACAAAGACATAAAATCTCTGCTGTTTGCCGATGACTTACTCTTAGTGTCTGCAACAAGTCAAGGGCTACAGTTACAACTCGACATAGTCGAACAATATTGTAGAACTTGGGCCCTAGAAGTTAATCTAAAGAAAACAAATGTTATGATATTTCAAAAACGTGCCAAATGTCAAGAAAGTAAATACAACTTTGTAATAAACAATGCTGTTATTCCACATAGCATGAGCTATACATACCTGGGCATAACAGTAACAGCCTCAGGGAACTTTAATATGGCAGTGAATGCACTAAAGGAAAAAGCTCGTAGAGCACTAAATTCAACTAAAAGAAGTTTTTTTAATCTCCAAATTCCAATTAAAATCTGGCTTAAAATATTTGACAGTGTCATTTTGCCGATTCCGCTATATGGTAGTGAAGTATGGGGTCCACTCAGTCACCATAGCTATCCACACTGGGAGAAACACGCCACAGAATCCCTGCACACAGAATTCTGTAAATATATTTTAAAAGTACAAAGAAAAACCCCAAACAATTCCACAAGAGCAGAATTAGGCAGATTCCCATTAATTATAAACATCAATAAAAGAGCACTAAATTTCTTCAATCATCTTAAATCCAGCCCCCAAGACACCCTCCATTATAAGGCCCTCCAAACCCAGGAGCTGACCCCAGAAAAAAGTCCCCTGCATCAGTTGTTGCTGAGACTAACCACCGCACCCCAAAAATATCCTGGCCAGTCTCACAACAACACTGTTTTCCAAAAACCAATCAGAGTAAACCAAATTATAAAACAATGTAAAGAAGCTTATTTGGAACATTGGACTGAAGAAACTAAAAACCAAAGTAGATTACAATGTTATCTGGCCCTAAACAGAGAATATAAATTAGCAGAATATCTCTCTACTGTCAGAGATAGAAAACAGAGACTGACCCTTACCAAATACAGGCTAAGTGATCACAAATTGGCAATCGAATAAGGAAGACTTAAAAAATCATGGCAACCAAAAGAAGACAGAATATGTGGTCACTGCTCGACAGGTGAGGTAGAGACAGAGATGCACTTTCTCCTTGAGTGTACATCATTGTCTCCAATTAGAAACAATTATTTTACCAAATTCAATAATGAAATTCCCAATTTTCATGAACTTAATGACAATTTAAAACTTAAAATACTACTGGGGGAAGGAGACAGGGCTCACCTTGCTGCCCAATATGTATCCATGTGCCACAACTTGTGGGAAAATGAGTGAATGACATCCAGACACACATATCCACACACACACACCAACACTCTCCCATCTCACACATACACACACACAGACACATACACACAAACATTCACACACACACATTATTGTATGATGTTATTTTATGTTGTATTGACTGCCAATATGTATATGTATGTCTTTGCTTTGGCAATAATGTTATTGTGACATTCATGCCAATAAAGCCTTTTTTGAATTTTGAATTTGAATTTTAAGAGAGAGAGAGAGAGAGAGAGAGAGAGAGAGAGAGAGAGAGAGAGAGAGAGAGAGAGAGAGTGTGTAATGGCAAAGAACGGAGGAGTGTTACTCACATCCTGAAAGAGCCTCTTGTCGGCCGCTAGGCGTTTGGAGGCCAGGGTCTTGGTGACGTGGTAGAAGGTGAGCAGAGCACGGTGCTGCTGCAGACTGTCTTGCACCTTCACCGACTCCAGCAGGATGGGGATTAACTCAGGCCATTGGCGTGGGCAGTCCAGACGAGCCACCTTGGCAATCAGCACCGCAATCTGGGTGGCAATCTGAAACACATAAATCATCCCAATAATTACAAAAGATGAATCGCTCGCAGCGCGACAAGCTTCCCACTTGCTGATGCCAACATAAACATAATGCTGACAAAACAAACTGAAAGAGACAACCGAGACAAAAACAAACAAACAAACAAACAAAAAAAAACAATTAATTCCTTCCAGACTGTTCATCCAGCATAGAAAATGTTTTGGCAGCTCATTCTTGCCCGCATCTAATTCCAAGCCTCGAAAAGCACAGCAAAGATCATTAAAAATGCCAATGTGTGTCCTTGAGGGAGCCTCGCAAATTAGAAATCGGACTGCACTCCAAAAATGCTAATGTGCTATCCTGTGCTGTTGAGGTTTCTGCGTCTGCAAAGAAGTGTGCGATGTTGATTTGGGTTTGCTGCCCCTCGTTGAGTCAAGTATCACTCTTGCTTGCCAAAGCATGAGCTGAGCTGCCAGCCTCATTGATCAAAATTACACCCTGCCTTACGCATTATAATGAACACATCCCTAGTCAAGTGATAAACACAAGGCTTCTTCGCCGCTTAATGATGGGATATTAATCAAATCAGCCCCAATCAGATGGAGAACAAGAAGGTGAAGGAAGAAGGTCAAAAAAAAAAACAAAAGTGACAGAAAAATGGTGATAAAAATTGATGTGAAGTTGATGTGAAGTTAATGTGGGTGACCACACACACACACACACACACACACACACACACACACACACACACACACACAAAGGTATCATCCTGCCAAACATGTTCTCACCTGGTTTACTGGTTCATTGAAATTTGTGACAAGGCCGGCGCGGAGGGATACCTTCTCCTCTTCGGACAAAGCACTGTGTATAGAAACAAACAAACAAACAAACAAACAAACATGGTGAGACATGGGAGACATGGGAATCACGTAGAGCAGAGGTAGTAGAGTGCACACCCCCAGTGAGGTGCAGGGTGAGGCAAAAAGGGGGCTGGAAAATACTTCAAAAGAAAGGAGATGCCCAGACACTGTTGAATCTCCCATACTGTATGTTTCAAGGTGCTGCAATGTTTCAACCCAACTGGGTCTTCCTCAGGAAAAATAACACTTTGCCTGAGGATGACCCAGTTGGGTCAAAGCATTGCAGCAGCTAGAAATATATGGGAGATTCAGCAGTGTACTGTGCAAGATATGGGAATCTGACAGAAATGGCATTTTTCATGCCAGCATAGTGTACAGTATGTCCAATGGTGAATTAAATCTTCTTCATCTTCATCATTAAATCTTCTTCATCTACACTGACCCCATACATTACATTGATTTATCCTGGTTTCATAAAGAGTAAAATATTCAATTGAGAGAACAGTGCTACCTTTACCCAAACAGAACAGACAGACTACAGCTGCAGCAGCACAAGTTTGATGTTGCAAAATGTTTACACACATAAGGGCACAATGATGGGAGTTGTCAATAAAACAATAGCCTATCATTTACAGACAACTTTACCACAAGTAAACACATGGAAATCTGTACCAAACTGGAGGGCTGATCATCATAATTAAATATTGATTTCTTTTTCCAAAAGTGTTTGTGTAAGAAAAGGAGGGGGGAGGGTGGGGTGTTAGAGTATGAGGATGGAATAACAAAGACTCACTTTGGTGCCACTCTCCTCCAGTAGCGATCAATACCGTTCTTGAAGTACAACACCGCCAGCCATCTCACATTGACATCAAGATTGTGATTGTTGAAGATATTCTAGGAGAAAGGACGCATAACATTTGTACAACAGGTTTGGATCATGAAATGTTATACAAAAATGTGTATACACATTATAACATTGCACAGAGAAAAGCCATCACTGGAGCAGACAATGTAGCATGCAAATGGACAGAGCAGACAAGGTATGCTTTTAATGAGTCTTAATGGGTCAGACTATCGTGGGTCCTGACATTTAAAACGAGGCATTGACAACTTTGAAAGTGTACTGGTAGTTTATCTAGGTGTCCATTTATTGTACACAGACAGTACCCACCGTTCGTCGCCATATTCGCCATTCTGAAGGTACTGTGTGTAAATAGACAGCTAGATAAACTTGATGCCTCGTTTTAAATGTCAGGAGTCAGGACTAACGATAGTCTACAAATGAAGTGAAGTGAAGCTATTTTGAGCCTTTAATTGTGTAGAATATTGATTTATTTGCATGCTATCAATATGCTTGGCCATTCCAATCATAAGTCTGTTCGTAGCTAATGGGGTAATAGCGGCGTATTTCTGAAGGCTGGGGTCGTGTGAAGGTGGCCTATTCGGCAAAAGTCCATACTGGTATCATGTTTTAACATATTTCAAGACAAAATCACACCGGATCTAAAACATGTTTACACTTCAAGAAAATTGGTCAACTCTGTCACATTCCATGGACTGTATCATGTATCCAATTGTTATGCATTAAATTACCAAATCTGGATCAATCTTATCCAGATTAAACCTTTTGGAAAACTACTGCAGGCCCAGCTGTTCAAAAGTAATCCCGGATTCCAAACTAAAACATGGAATTTCCAAATCAATCTGAACTACTTGGATTAAATTGTGGATTAAAGTGATCTAGATTTGGAAATCCCATCATGTTTTGCTATGTGGATTTACTTTTGAATAACTGGGACCTGATCACAGCAAGTAGCAATAAAAGGGCATTTCTAAATCCAAATCACTTAAGATTTCAGGCGTCTGTTTCCCAATAGCATAGCAAATTACCAACTTGCTAACTTTGCTAACTTTCCCAAAAGCAACTATTCTTTTGTGAAACGGACACCAGATTCAAACAGTAAAACTGTCTTGAAAAACTTGGCCCAGGCCATGATCGCTCACCAGCAAAACGGAGTAAAAGCCAGGCTGGGTCTCCCACTGCCGGAGCTGCTCCTCGGCCGGCTTCAGTACGGCGGTGTCCTGGCTGGTGGCCTGGGTCAGGGCCTGCAGGACCACCGAGCTGGCACTCTGGATGTCCATGGGCAAGCTGAGACAAGACAATAGATTAATTCTATTCATTCAATTAGACAATTGATTAATTCTATTCATTCAATTTGTTGGTATCAAGAGTGCAGCATTACCATGGAACATGGTCTCAAAACACTATACCCACCTTTGCACAAGACAAGAGCAAGCAATAGCAAGCTGCCTAATTTGTGCAAAAGAGCATGTAACTACATATTTAAAGCTGTCTTCAGCAACGCTTTTAAAGTCAAATTTCATAGAATTATCACGTTATTCTGGAAGTAGTACATGAAAAAGGCTGTTTAGGAAAAAAACGAAATTCTCTAGCTCCATCTAAACCCCGTAATCGTGCTCGCAAAGATCCAGTGCTCCCTGTAGCCTTCCACCAATCCGGTCCGGATATATTTATACTGTAGGTAGGGTATGCCCTGACTATGCTTAGACAGGGGCACCAAAATAGTGTGCACATACTGGGCCGACATCAGAGAACTTAGCCCAAGGTCTGCCAATGGAGTGAAGTTGCAGATACTTCTAGAATTTGGCACATGGACACATGTAGCCTACTCAATGTTAGACTGAACACTGCAAGACATCTGTCCACAGCCTCTTGTGCACTCACTGTATGCCTAGAGCAGCACACATTTTGCCAATTAGGATCTGCTCCAATAGTCTGCAATCACAAATAGTTTTCCATATCATCATCTTTCTTCTTTTCCATACTTTTCCAGACCTGTAAAATACTAAAATCAAATTCCATACTTTTCAAGATTGTGTAGGAACCCTGCGTTGAGAAAAAGCTCAGACAGGACTTGTGCTGCGTGCTAGTTGGCTTTCCTGCGTTTGTCAGCAACCAGTCACTATAGAGCACCTTGGATGCTGTGATTAGACTGATTGCTGTATATACTACACACAATTTGATAGTGTTTATTACCTTACATTCCTTTGTCTAAATATTTAAAAGTAGTGGGTGGCTGGAGCTACAGTACCTTGGCTTAAGTTTGAAGGGTTTCAGATGCAAAGTCTAGTCAATTTGCAGAAAAATATTCAAAATATTCTATAATGGTTTTTAACACTAATTTCCAAGTAATCTCCATCATCCTGTACTGTAGTATGGATTTTATTATCAGGTAAAAACAATTCAAGTGAAGTTGGACTGACAAAACTATTTAAATATATGATGCAACTCCATTGGAAATGGACAGGAAGGCTTTAGGCCAACTGTACGAACTCCTCCTTTATTCCGGCAACACTTGCAGAACACTCACTATACTGTCTACCTGGGCATTAGACATATGTATGATCACAATCATGTGACAGCAGGGGATAAGAACCCTGGAAATAGGAACCTCATTTTGAGTGAACTTAAATCTTGGATCGATAGAACATATCTGTACCCAACCCTACACAGACCACAGATCACTGTCATCTTATTATTCATACCACTTGATAATAACTTCATTGTGTGTTTAGGCTACTTTGTATCAGGGTCTTTTTAGAATTTGGTGAAAAGTTACGTTCATTAGGAAATATGCCTTGCAATACAATCTAATGCCAATCAATGATATTAAGGAAAGTTTGAGGCATTTATTTGCCAACACAAACAATGACATCATTTCGACATAACATAGCATGTTGTATCAATGACCAAACAAGCGAGCAGTAGATATGTTGCCTAGTAAATTCATCACCACACTGAGAAATATGTCTTTATTTTCTTGGTTGACGTTAGGATCAGGCCTTATTCATAGCATTCTGTTTATTAGCATAGCTGTCTGTGGCTACTAGTTGGACGAAACTTAAGCAATAACAGGATGTGCTTATACCATCACAGTCGGTGACTTCGCGGTGACTAGGCACTGACAATAAAACCATACAGATGTTGAACAGACATCTGCAATGGGTGCTTGAGGGTGAGCACCGAGAAGAGACAGGATAGGCAGCGGCTGTGTAATGGAGTTCCAGACACAACAGTAACCACACTCTCTGCTTTGGTAGGCCGTATTGCACCTCGCATAGTTGAAAGATGACTGCCTAACACCTTTGCTCAACATCAAGTCAGTCAACAAAGCGATCAGGTTGTGAAATGGCGTATTCTTTAGGGTCAAAAGACCAAAGAGCTGATATCAAAACAGGCTGAAAAGAACCAAAATAACAGCAAACCTAGCCAGCTAACTAAACACATCAACTGTCTGGCTAACTGTTGTCAAATCAAAATCCGGGCGTACATTTCATCACAAATGCTGCATCCTGTGCAAACCCTTGCTTGCTGACTGCGTCACTTTCAATCTTGATGTCGTGAGCAGATCTGTTCGTTTACTAACGCTGAAAAGTCATTTAACGATAGGGACCATGTCAACACTGCAAAACTACCAGTGAACTAACGTTAACGTTAGCTGATAGTGCTGCACACGCACGCCGGGGGCCTCGGTTCAGGACAAACACGCCAAATGTACACACTAACATGACGAAATAATAAACTATTTTCAACAAAAATGTTCGACGGCAGTCGTCTTGAAGTACACTTACCGAAAACAAAACCGTATACTCCCCCAAAATCCAAATTTATGTTTAGCGTTGACTCTAGTTGAATGCTACACACGCTGTCAGGATGGCGCCATCCAGGCAATGGCGCATAATGATGACGTAGAAACCTATTCTATTCTAAACCGCCCCTGAGTGATTTTATGCAAATGTTTTATATTGGATGCAACCCAGAGAGGGTCAGCGTGCCCTGCTCTCCAAAAGAGTCTACTGTGTGCTCCACAGAAGAATGGATTACGGATGAATGAAACTGCAAGTTGTGGCAAGAACACACATGCAGTCATACTTGACAGGAACTGCAAGAAGAATGGACTGAAATACTTTCTGAACATCCTGCCAGGATTGTGCATCTAACTCAGTTAATGGGAGAAATAAAGCATGCATGTGTTAGTTAATGTTACAAAGACGTGAAGTATTTTTGAAGAACATTTTATTTTGTTCTACAGCTTCTGGCCTGAATAAAGTTTCCAAGTGATTTTTTTTGTCAGTCTACTTATGGGCCAAGTGCGAATATGAACTTGACCATTGGAATATAGGCCTAATGGTGTTAGAATATCTTCATATTAACAACAATTGATTTCAGATGTTTTTTTTCCCCAGCACATGTTATCAAGGGTCAAGATAAGTATGTTCACCACTGGAATAATGAAAGCTCCAGAATTGAAAACCACTATTAGGCTCCTATTATTACATTTTTATTTCTTAATGTTAATGAAACCTAAATGACAAGCAAACAAGTAACCCACTGCATATGATGGAGCGACACATTTAGTCATCCTTGGCAAACGTGCTCATTTTTAATTGCACATTGAATAGGACTCCAAAGCCCTATTCACCTCAAAACCTGCTGTGTCCTGATTACAATGTCAAATACCATTTCTTTCAAACATTCTCTCTCTCTCTCTCTCACTCACTCACTCACACTCACACACACACACACACACACACACACACACACACACACACACACACACACACTTTACAATGCCCCCCTCCACAAGAATCTCATCTCTTTCTTTCATGTTTTTATCTTCAGCTTTTTTTAATTGGCTCCGAGAGCTGTCACTCACCCATTGGAAGAGCAATGGTTTACTCTGACTAGAGGCAGGGCTTGTTCAACAAGGCTGGCTGGCTGGCTTTAAACAATGCATTCTGGGGCCGATGAAGCTTTTTCATGGGACAAAAGTCTAGGATGTTGCCTTCAGCATTAGCTTTTAACCAATGAAAAAAGTCCAGCCCAATTTGCCGACCAGACATCCAGCCAAGTCAAACCAGGCCATAGGTTTAACAGCCAGAGTAAAACAGGATCAACCGGCTCGAAAGCAATCACTCCATGACACAGACCTTCTTTGCTATGGACTATTTTGAGTGGCTCTTCATTGTGATCGGGGCAAGTGTTGCCTTTTGCTATGGTCTAAAAACTCTGAGACTACTAAAGGTTTTATTTCCAAAATTCTGGTACACTTTGCCGAGAGATTTTTTCACTTCTATGGGAGAGTGGGCCGGTGAGTCTATCTGTTGTTTACCATGTACATGCCTGTATGTCTGATAACATCTTCCTCTTGGGGGAAAAGCGAAAGGGAAAGACTCTCCTGTTCTAGAGCAAAGTACAGTCTCCATAATCTAAAAAACAGATTTCAGTCATGGAATACATAGGGTGCCATACAATGGCAAGGGAATAATAAGCATCTGTGATGAACAAATGAAAAACCTCCCACTTTGCAAACACTTAGTTCACACATAATGGTATGGCTTTATATACAGTACTGTATTAAAACTTACACATATACCATTCAGTTTAACATTGGGAACCACTGGAGAAAATGCACAGGAGGCTCCTTGCTTAGTAAAGGATAAAATAAATATTTCAATACCCTCTTCAAAAAAAAGTGCTGTTTACAGTTTCTAAAAGCACACTTTGTGTTTCATGGAGGTATATTAAATTACTTCTCATGGTTTTTACCAAGGGCTGCATTTTTACAAGGAAGCTATTTGAAACAATCTACTAAACGTTGACATTTTGAGTGCAAAAGGCAGTCTGAAACTACAGCAACAATTATTTACGCCGGCGGGGAGATATATTTCTTTCTTTTTTGTTTTAAAACAACTGTGCTTGACTGGAAGCTTTTAAGATACTGGGGTATTAGATACTATGCAAAATGTAATTGAAAATTGGATGAGACTGACTTGAACATAATTCAACGTCACTCACTTTATTGTCTATAATGCATGATTCAAAATGGATTGCATTATTCATAATGGATTATGGATTCATAATGCAGACAGATAACAAAATGAAACTGCATCTCAAAGTCATTAAGATAGTTTATGGTTGTTTCTCATGTTTTTATTCAACCTAAGCACCAGCATTGTGTTTGCTCTCAATCTTTGGCTAATTAGAGGAAGCTTAAGAGGGTCCACCCAGCCATTTCCCACCATGTTTGAAGTCCGTTATCTGACATGTTAGGTCAACATGTACTTTTGGATCTTAGGCACTGATTGCACTTTTATTTCTTCCTTCCCTGACAAAATTCTCTTGGCTGTTCAGTATGTCTATCTCCAAGGCAACTGTCTCTTAAAAAACACACCTATTGGTTAGGCGAGGCCTACCTCTACTAATCTCAACAGAATCCAAACAGGCAGCCCAGACTCAAACTGAAAGCCAATCACTCTCGAGACACACCACTTATTCAGATATTTTTCTATTTTTTCAGTAATCACTGGAAGTTCTGATGGAGTTGGCAAAGCGTATGCTCTAGAGGTAACATTTGAAGAAGGGGGCCCCCTCATGTATTTCTTTCTGTGTCTGACAATAGTGTGTGTTTTGTTGTTTGTAAAAGATGTGTCTCTGTGAGTGTATGTGATGAGGGTGTATTTATGAAAAGTTCTAGCATGTCGTCATTCTAAATATATATTTTTTATTCCATTCTTGCAGCTAGCACAGCAGGGACTGAATGTGGTCCTGCTTAGCCGAAGTGTTGACAAACTAAACAATACTGCAGAAGAAATAAGTAATTAAAATAAGTAAATATTATTTCAGTCTGGTTGAATTTTAATGTCAAATTTGTATTCTTAAAGTCTGTCTTTGTTTTCTTAATTACAGAAAAGACTACCGGCAAAAATGTTAAAGTTGTAGCCGTTGATTTCACCAAAGACAACATATATGAATGTATAGAGGACAGCCTAAAAGACCTGAATATTGGAGTTTTAGGTATGTGTTTTACATACGCGATTTCAAAACAAATCAGCAGGGGTGTCCCCCCACTTCTTGGAACAGATCAAGATTTATGTAGGATAATTTTCACTTTTTTAAAATTAGGCATTCAGTTGTAACATTAAACTAAAAAATCCGGAGTGAATCAGTCAGTATCCCTGTTGTTCCAGGTACCTGAATGCTGTCTTTAAAAAAAAGAAGAAGAAAATTTGATGCTACATAGACAGAATGATAAAATGATCACTAATACTGACTGAATGAATGGGGCATAATGAAATTAAACTGAAAGCAAATAATTATGCCCCATTCACTTAGTGTTAGTTGCCAGTTCACTTTTCGCTCTTTGTTGCATCAAATTTTCTTATTCTTTTTCTTACCAACAGCACTTGGTGATGAGTTTGAACAACAGGGCTATAGATTGATTTACACAGGATTTCTTCTTTAAATAGCTGATACCCACTGACAAAATCCCCACTATCCCTCTGCAACTATGAGACCTTTCTAAAGAAAAAGGTAATCTCTAGAAAATGAAAAGGAATACAAAAAAGTCTCTATGTAACACAAGTGCATGATGCATGTTTCTACGATTTAACAGTTAACAATGTTGGTATGCTGCCCTCACCCGTCCCCTGTAAACTGCTCAAGACGGACTCTCTAGAGCAGGTAGGAAATCATTTCAGCATTCTCAAAATGCACATTTAAGTGAAAAAAAAAAAATTGTAATGTCTTTCACTGGCCATATAAATGAATACACTATTCTGTTCATTCCCCAGAAACTATATGAGGTGGTAAATTGCAATACGAAAGCAATGATGCAGGTAGACATTCGTTTTCCTTAAAAAAATAAAAAAATAAAAAAAATTGTAGTATTGTAGTCATTCAAAGTACCTGACATATTGTTTTCCCCTCCATTGGAAACAGATGAGTAGAATCATCCTTCCTGGGATGGAGAAAAGGTATACGCAACTTCCTTAAGTAAAAACACACTAGTGCTTTATTTACTGACTGCTATATTGTGGCTAATCGACACTATAACTTTGCAGGGGGAAAGGTGTCATTCTCAATGTGTCATCAGGAATGGCTGCTATCCCCTTCCCCACATATACGCTCTACACAGCATCAAAGGTTAGTCATTTTTATACAGTTACAGCACAAACAACTAATATGCACCATGAGAGCTTTTGCAAAAGTTGCTGAAAAATGAGCACATACTGTGAAAACTGAAACATATGAAACTGTTATCACCTCTTAGGCATGTGTGGAGACATTCTCACAAGGACTTCAAGCTGAGTACCAATCAAAAGGAATCATTATACAGGTAATGGCACATTAGTACAGTAGCAAACACTGGGTTTCTTAAAGCCCAAAATGCTTGGGATGATGCTGTATACACCTCCATCCACTTGATGAAGCATTTTCAGATGGACTTGATTGATTAAATTAGTTGTGTAATAATTAGCATAAGACAATTACACAATTGCTTTTAAATGAAGTGTGGAATTCATTAATTCATTCACATAGCGCTTTTCAAGACATCCAAAGCGCTTTACAGTGG
Organism: Sardinella longiceps; assembly: GCA_027497455.2. Lineage (NCBI taxonomy): Eukaryota > Metazoa > Chordata > Actinopteri > Clupeiformes > Clupeidae > Sardinella > Sardinella longiceps. The sequence goes on from JAODXP020000028.1 coordinate 5,006,233, forward strand.
AAGGGGGAGCTCACTGACCACCACCAATGTGTAGCACCCACATGGGTGATGCACGGCTGCCATTATATTGTTTTTTTATTTGTATATAGGCTTTGTAAATATAGGCTAGGCTTTGATTTCTTGACCTTTTTCAGACAGTGACTCCTTTTGGGATATCTACCCAAATGACTGGCTATCAAAAACCTGACCTAGTTACCTTCACACCAGAGCAATTTGTGAAGACATCGCTTGCCTACTTGAAAGCAGGAGACAAAACATTTGGAAGTATCTCCCATACAATAATGGTAGGCTATTTTTTTGTACTTATGAGGCAGGAGCTACTAATTACTTAGCATTAGTATTCTGTGCAACTACTCTGAACTCACCTGCAGTTCTGTGCTTCTCTTGGGTGTGCTCTCTCACCAAAAAAAAACCTTGATTTTTCTTCCCGCCAGGGCTGGATTCTGCAAACCGTGCCTATTCAGTATTTCCACACGGAGAAGATGCAACAGCAGCTGATTGACTTTGTTAAAGAAAGAACTGGGGCAAAAACATTTTGATCATTTATTATACATTTACACATAGTGGGATGTAGAAATATACTTACCTGCTAGCAAATTTGAATTTGCTCTGCCGCATATCTGGAGTTGAGCCCTGTGCTGCTCGTTGCCATATCAACAAAAACTAAGGAACAAAGAACAACTGCATGGTGAAGGGTTGTGGTTTCTATACTTCATGGCCAACTGCAACACTGTACACATTGCATGGACATTTAGAGATTGAATTAGACTAGCCCAAATCCTTCGAGAAAATCTTGAATAAACTAGCCGGCGAAAACATAACCACCTTGGCAGAGGTAATTATGACAGCACCAGCCCAAACATTGCCGTTGGCCCACCTGGCATTGCCCTGTATGCCCTATGGTCCATGCCTGTCTATGATACTCAACCAACAATGATGTTTTTGTCCTAAACCACATTTACATGCATTGAAATGTGAAAAAGTCCTATAAAAGTGCCATTTAAAATAGAGATGAAAAAAAGATTTGGCAAGATTTTAATTCACCAATTGAATTATTGTTTTAGCTATACTACTGTTTAAGCCTGTGGGAATGGGAAGTCAATGACTCAACTTCAGACACACACACTGGGTCTTACTCACTAACTCACCGACCTATCTCATATATCATCCAGCTAGTCTATGCCTTGCTAAACTTTATATCTATTGAATCTTTCTGCAATCACACCAACGTACCGGATAAGGAACAATGGTACATTGGCAGAACTGCCCATAGAATACCCTCCCTGCTATCTAAAAGCAAGCAAAGGGACCTTGAAGGGAAAACAACATTAGGAAACTGTTTGGATTACTCCTCAACACAGATGCAAGAAAAGGTCAGTTTGACCAGACGGCTGAGGCACAAGGCTGGCGCACTGGTCTCCAGAGGATAGCAGGTGTTTCAGTTTCACGGCTTGCTTATTAAAATTATGCCCCGATGTAATGTTCAAAAATTAAATAAATATTGCATTCTGTCGTAAAGGCTAACTAAATTTTGGCAGGGAATTTCACCATGTTACCTTAGGGATAAATAATTCAAATCACAGGTTGTTTTTCCACAAAACAAGAGCAAGCTTTTACTGTGAGTATTTGAAGATGAACAGAAAGAATGCCTGAACAGAAAACAGGAAATTAAGATGGACTGGGAACAGAACTAGTCCATTACTACTGTACCTGTTAGGGATAAAATATTTTTTATACTTTGACTTTTGTACTGATGCTTGTATACAAATAAACTAAAAAAAATAAATAATTATACTTAAAAAAATGACATCCAAGTGTCCATGCGTGTAAAGTGTCTCAAAGAAAGGAGCTTTACAAAGTTTCTTCCAGTATTAACTGAGAGGGATAAATGGAGATAGCTTCCATATCAACTGGATCTGCATTTAATTTAAGTGCCTCCCAACAAAATGGCAGTCTGAGGGATGATGTGATATCCATTTTTACATAACTTGAGTCTGAATCGGTTATATCTGAATGGTAGATGAGTTATTCTACATAAAACAGTTTAACAATGTAAAAAAAAACGAAAATGTAAACATTTTAAGTTAAATCCCTAACCCTAACCCTTAAGTTAAAAAAATAACAATAAAACAATTATATACATTTATACTTAAAACTTAAAAAGTTAAATAAAACTAGCTTTCAATTAAAAACTCAAAAGTCCCTGAAAGGATCCCAATCTTATGAAGGGGAATATTACATTCTTCATCTTTCGATTCAGTCATCTTGTTTTTTCCAAAGGAATTTCTCATTCTTCCTCCAGAGAGAGGATTCACTGCTTTGGCTGTCTTTTTTTGCTGGGCTGCTGCTGGTGGTGGTGGTGGTGGCTGAACAGATCTTCTCTATTTGGGTGAGGTCAGTCAGCTGGTTGATGCTCTCCTCGTTGCCCTCACTCAAGATATCCCAGAGGTCTTTGCTCCTTGCTTTGGCCTTCTTCTCCACGTGAGGACCAGCAGGGTTGGAGGCAGATGCCCGATAACGCTGAGAACCATCTGCTTTGGGTTTGGGCTTGAAGAGCCCGTCCAAAATAGACGTATCCCCCAACAAATCTGAGATAAGGGACTTGCTGGAGTGTTGGTTCTTACTCAGGTCATCACTAGATGGGCCTAGAGAAACCTTAGGAGGGTCTCTAGAAGGACCTGGAAGAACATCAAGATCCTCACAGTTCTTCTCTGTATAGGGTTCTGCGTTGCTTCTCTTAGAATCTGTCATGGGGGTCTTACCATGACCATTTCTAGATGGATCTGGAGGAACTTCAGCATCCCCATGGTTCCTTTGAGGATAAGTTTTAGCATTGCTTCTGTTAGGTTCTACAATGAGGGATCTACTAGAGGGCGGGTTCTTGATAAGCTCATCTCTAGAGGGACTTGAATGAACTTTAGGAACCTCAGGCTCCCTCTCAGCATAGGTAGAGTGTGAGACTGTGGTTTTACAGCCACTGGTTAAGGCACGGAGACACGCATCTGCCTCATCTGAAGTCCTTGCAAGTGTTTCAGTGCAGTGAGTCCGACTCTGTTTCGCTCTGCCGTTGTTTTCCTCGATACCCTTAGAGACCGAAGCCATCTGTCGTTTGGGAGCAGGTTCAGTCTTGGTGAACTTCAAAGCAGGTTTCTTTCCTGTTGTGGAGGGGGTGGAGGGGGAAGAGGAGGCGGAGGGAGCTGTGGTTGCTTTCAGAGCTGGAGGTGTTGTCTCAGGAAAGGTTTGTTTGATGAGATCTGTCAAGTCAGGGTTCTGCTGGCTGTAGTACTGCCTCAGCATCCTCAGTCTCTCCTCAGAGGTGGCCTTCAAAAGCTCGTCAGCAAAGGCCTCCGCTGAAGCAGCTCCGAAGAACTCTGCCATCAGCCTGAAGTGGCTCCTTAGGAACACAATACAAGTAGAATTAAAGATAAAAAATAACTTAAAAAATAATAATAATAATCGCACTAAACAATAAAACTCAAATAAGTAAAGACATCTCTCTCTCTCTCGTTTTCTCTCCATTAACTGAAGTCCATTCTTTTTCTTTCCATCTGTGCAAGATTATTCTTACCCAGGTTTTTAGAAGGCTCTCTTTTAGGCCTAAAAGAACATTCAGACTTGTGGGTTGCCTGCATAATTGCAACTGTATAAATAGCAGTATAGTTGTGGTGAAGCCTGGGGCAGAATAACCTTGACCAGAACAGACCAGACGCTTCCTGTCTGAAGGTGCATTAAGTCCACCTCTTTTCTTTAGCACATTATTATGTGAAATTGCCTAAATGGTTTCACTCAGTGGAAAGAACAGGGGCCTTTAATTCTGCCTCTGCGGCAAAGATTATTTCTCAGCGTGGGAAAGGAAAGCGAAGGTACGCCAACAGATGCAATATAAACATTCCCAGGGAACATCCCGTTTTGTTTACACCAAGATAAGTGATAGAGAAGTGTTGATGATAACAACAAAAAAACATGCAAAGAAAATGTCATCCAAGATTTTAAGGTGACATAGAAAGGATGAACAGGGTGCCGTTTTCTTTGATGTTCAAATGGTATGTATTCAACTTTGATATATCAAAAATAAACTTACAAGTACAACCTTATATTTAGACTGGGGAAGGGGGTGAAATAGTACATGTTTTTAAGATAGTTCTAGATCAGGGGTGGGCAATTATTTTCGCCGAAGGGCCACATTGGCAGTTAGATTTTGACTAACGGGCCGGATGTTAACCATCAACCGGTTGACGCTGGTAAATTTGCAAGTCTCAAACCAGTAGCCCCACTTTCTTCAGAGGACAGGTTAACACGCAGGGTTTAAAGGGGGGATACTTTATTTCATGAATACAACACATTTGATAATTTAGGCCCATAATCTAAGTGTCCTTGGCTAAAAGATAAATTGTTTTAGTTTGGCAAGGCTCCACGGGCCGGATTATATAGCTCAGCGGGCCGCATGTGGCCCCCGGGCCTTAGTTTGCCCAGGTATGTTCTAGATCTTCAAAGATTGAATTTCAGAAGGTGACCTTTGAAAGGCAACAATGCCTTTCTTACCTGCGTATAGAGTTAGGCGTCTCTCCGATGATGACGGTGCTGTTGCGGAGATAATGCTTGGCCTTCAGGGTGTGTGTGACGGGGTGGCTAACACCAGGCAGCTCCAGGGTGTCTGCACTTTGTACTGCCTTGCCAGACGTCTGCTTTGGTTCTTCCACCACACGGTCAGAGTGCGAGGCATTAGACGGAGGGGCCGGCTCGGGCTCAGGCTCAGGCAGAGTCTATTAAAACATGGATGAACCAATAAGCACACATCAGTGATTGCTAAAAGGTTTTGACAGGTCACTGACACTTACAAAAAATTAAAAATAAACACCCCCCTGCTGGTAGCTTTGAGCAAAGGTACACAAATGCAATCCTAACAGACGGATGCAATGAACCCTTGGATCTTGGCTGATCTTTTCAGACTCCACTGAAAAAGTGAACACTGACAAAAGTTGAAAAAGTTGAAAAAACTGAAAACTGAAAAAGTGAAGTTTTTCACAAGCAGAGGCTTAGTTGTCCCGATACAGGCTGAGGCCACACCTGTGTCTGTGTCAGTGGAGCTGTCCATGGTAACTGATAGGTCTGCTGCGGGGACCATTGTAGGAGAAAGACCACTGAGCTGCACAAAGTGCTTTTAAATGATTTCACTTTGTGCAAAACGTTTTGTTTCTTGAGTGACAGATAAGGTACTGAACTTTAAAAATTTGGGCATGCCAAAGACCTCTGATCACTGATTCACCGGACAAAAGATTTGGAAATCTATAAGCTAACAGAGAGATTCCTGACTGTTCTGTAGCAAAATGTGATATTGAGCTGAAGCTGAAATAGAAATGAAAAAGCATTTTGGACGAAAACGAGTCTTCGCCCAGTTGGGCATACAGTAGGTGGTTTAGAGCGGTCATTTACCTCTTGGGTGCCCAGAAGCATATGAGCAGGCAGCTGAGAGTACTGTTGCCGCTCAAACACGTCTCGGACAGCAGCCTTGCTGATGTAGTTCTCTGCCCGGCTGGAGCCCACTACCCTCTGGTTGGAGTGGGTGTAGCTCACCTCGTTCAGTCCGCCTGAGGAGACAGGACAACTTGGACCATCATTATACTCACAGGCCCATTTTTTATTACATTTCACTTACTGGTAGGCATTTGGAAGATTAACATTCAACAATTCAACATTTAAGCTACAACACAATTTAGGACTTTGTTATGTAAACAATCTGCAAAGGAAATTGGCTGAAGGTGAGAGTGCGGATAGGTGGGGGGGTGGGGGGGTCAACTGAGTCATCAGGCCATAATCTCAATCATAATCATAATCTTAATCACACTCATCATGATCCATCATTACAATGATAAACATTTTCAACATCATCATCCTCATTTTCACTCTGATAGCATCATCGTCATCATCGTTAATCAATCACTGTTGATTAATGTAACACTTTCCCACAATTTTACACTACTCATCACTACAGACTACAGAGCTTTCCTTTATATTTATTTCATTAACTGTAGCATTATACTTAAAAAAAATATATTAAAATATGTACATAATTGAAAAAATAATGTATATTCTGTTATTAGTATATTCTTGTACTATGTTATATTTGTATTTATTATTTCTTACCTAAAAGTGCATCAATAGTTCCAACATTGGATGTTTCTTGGTTGGGTCTGGATGTTCTTGTGCTCTGCTGGGGTTGTTTGTCCTTCAGTGAAGTGAAAGTGAGTCCTTTCTCTAATCCCCCAGTACCAGCATCCTTTCTTTTCAGAGTGGCAGCTCGGCCTTCTCTGCGCTCTGTGTCATCATCCGAGGAACTGAAGTAGTCATTCATGTCATCCGTCATCCGTATTCTCTTCGTCTTCTTTTTCCCAGAAGTGGAATCCTTTTTGGATGGGCATTTCGCCGGGGCTGTCCGCGGAGCAAGTAAGTCCTCTGACTCCCCTGAGCCGTCGTCTACAGGCCGGTCCTCTTCATCCGTCTCCAAGACAACATCCCCATCTGCTCTCTGTCCCCTGCTCGTCGTCTCATTGCATTTGTCTGGTGATGATCTGGACGGGCCGGCTACTGGGCTCGCCGACTGCTGCTGCTGTCTCCCTTCCATCTCATCCATCTCCATATCAGACAGGTTCAATGGAGACCATCCCTGAGAGTCAACCACCGTCCCCCCACCATCTCCACCATTAGTACCCTCATCACCAGTTGTGGAGCCAGTCTCTTTGGCATCCGTACCCGCCTGCAGGCCCTGCATAAGCAGCTCGGTGAAGCTCTCCTTCAGGCGGCAGTGCCCTGGGCTTGAGAACGACTGCGCCCCATTGGGGGTGGTGGTGGCAGCGCTTGAAGCGGGCCCTTTAGATGTGGTGCCCGCATCCCTGTCCTCCTCACTGTCACTACTGAAATCCAGCACGTCCACTCGCGCTTGGTTAGCACTGGACTGCCCAGCTGTCTGCTCTTCTGTGGGGCCTTTTGTGTCCGATTCCGTCGGGCCCTGTGATGTAAAAAATCGAAAAATCGGATGTTAATAAGAGGATGGATGGAGATAGATAGATAGATAGATAGATAGATAGATAGATAGATAGATAGATAGAGTAGGTTCTTTATTGTTTCAAAGACATACTCTTTTTCACACATTTAACATTCAACATCTCAACATCACCCACAATCTCAACATACCATACCATAGACCCTACTTCTGACTTCCCCACCATCCCCCATATGTACAGTACAGCCCACAAGCATTCAACATAAACAATGAACAGCAAACATAAGAACCCCACACCAAACACAGGGCAAGACAAAACTGTGGCATACAAACATAACAGCACAAGCCAGTGTACCATACGTTCATATCTCTGTTCTTTGAAGCAACCAAGTGTCATCAATAGTTATCAGAATGGCTGTATCTTGTTCAACATGGCCAAAATATTCAAAATTGCAAAAATGTGGGAAAATGTAAATGAAACTTTCATATCACTAACCATTGGCTACCATTTTGCTATTTAGTCTGTGTTTTATGAAATTCGGTCACTTACCACATACGAGTCATTCCATGTCAAATCACCCAATGAGTTAAACCCCACCCCCTCAGAAATTGAAGAAATTGAATTGAAATTTGGTGTATAGGATCATCACACCTGAACATTTAATTTCTGAAAATTTTAGCTCAATCGGACCAATGGTTCCTGAGAGACACCAGGTCCAATTTTCAAATTTTTGCCAAAAATGGGCTGACCAACCCTCATTTACATAACCCTAATTTGCTTATTTCAGGGTCAAATTCAATAATCGTTTGAAAGCTAAGACCCCTAGGAATCTGATTATATGATTACTTTCTATGATTAGACCCATTTCGACTAAATGACCTTTTGACCTTTACTTTGGACCTGAATTTGACCTTGTGGATCATGTGACCTTCAAGCAACCCCTGGTCTAAAAGTTAGCTCAACATGTTTTGTAGACAATATTAAAAAAATCAGAGGTATAATATTTTTCGTTTATCGGCAATTTTAATACAAAGTTTGGTTGAATGTGATGAAATGGTATAAAGGAATATTCCACCTTTTTTTCTAATCAAAATTGTTTATTCACTCTCTTACCTAGAGTTGCATATGTGGGTAAAGCACTTTGGTTTCAGTGCATGCATTTTCCTAGTCTGCCAACCCCAAACTTAGCTTTATTTTAGGTTTAGCTTAGCATAAACACTGGAATGTAATGTAGCCAGATAGCATGGAATATTCATTTAAAGACCATTTTATCACATACAACCAAACTTTGTTTTAAAATTGCTGACAAACAAAAAATCTTATACCTCAGATTTTTTTTATATTGTCTACAAAACATGTTGGGCTAACTTTTAGACCAGGGGTCGCTTAAAGGTCACGTGATCCACAAGGTCAAATTCAGGTCCAAAGTAAAGGTGTCAATGTGGGTTCGTCAGCCCATTTTTGGCAAAAATCTGAAAATTGGACCTGGCGTATCTCAGAAACCACTGGTTCGATTGAGCTAAAATTTTCAGATATTAAATGTTCAGGTGTGATGATCCTTTACACCAAAATTCACCAATTTCTGAGAGGGTCAGGTTAAAAAATCCCCAAAATTTTGGGTGATTTGACGTAGCATGACCCATACCTCTCAACAACACTTAGTAGTGTGACACAACAGGGCTACAGGTTGATTCCCTCTGGATAGGTCCTTTAACTCATATCAGCTACATACACATACAGTAGAATAGTAACTCAATGGACACTACAGGGAACTGGTGTGATAGCTTGTACACGATAATTCACATTGGTACCATCAAACAAATTAACGAAATCTCATTGACAGTCACTAAGAAACTGTCAAATTAATGACAGTCAGTGGCCTCAAAAAATGTTTGGTGTAAATTTTGGAGTTTCGTTCCATCACATTCAGAGTTCCTCTTTCAAAAATGTAACTGTAGCATGTTGCACTCTAAGGAGGAGAAGATAGCAGGAGGCTTTCCCCATCCTTACCCATGTCTCACTCCCACTCATTTCCTGTCACACTCTCTACTATCCTATCCAATTAAAGGCAAAAAGCCCTCAAAAATATCTTTAAAAAAATAATAATTCAGAGGGAGTAAAGTGAGACAGGGATGCAGCAGAGGGGTTGCAGCAGGTGCCACACAGCCAGCAGAGAGAGAAACGATACTCACGACAGACGGACGCATCTCAGCAGCCTGGGTTTTGGCAGTCATCACACCAGCCTCCACACGACCTTCACGCTGCACAAAAACACATATATATTTTCATATACACGTTAACTATTTAAAGCTACACTATGTTGCCACTGATTGACACAACCTATTTATCTGACATTTTTATTTGGTTGGATGACATATACTGTATGATCGGTAAATAAACAGTTATTCACAGCATGCCATTCAGATACATTGTGTAGAGTGATATTGCTGACTGGGTTGTCATCAAACTCCAATTAGTAGCTTCTAGTAATGACAGTAACACATTGTGTCACCAAAAATGACATAACATTGCTTTCATGGAAATAATAGTAGGCATAATGCATCAATTTTAAAAAAGGCACAAATGTATTGTACAATATAATGTATGACCTGGCTGTCATACACATTATCCATGAAAATGTTTTTGCTAATATACTGTATGTAATATACACTTTATAATTTATAGACCATCCTTGACCACAAAAATAAGAGAACCCCCAAGGCTAAACTCTCTCCATCAAGAAATGATTTAAATACATATGATTCTCTAGGAGTAACTACCTCTTCCTCTTTTCAAATATTAGCCTATATTCAGGCTAAGTGTCCTTGGAGGTTTCCAGAAATGTTTAGTCTTCTATCTTATCAGTCTGAAGCAAATTTATCTTTGGACAACACAACAGTGCTAAGAGAGGACAGGGGCTATATTCACCAGCTGCTTCCCCACCAACTGGAAGGGTTAAGCCTTGAAATAGACAGTCTCTTTTTAAATATGTTTGTTTACAGAGTTCATCTGCAGTTAGTCTGGTCTGGAGTGTAAGTTATGCGCATTGGAAACATCATTAGAGTCTCATCTGGATGCTGTCCTCAGATGGCGTTTGATGATGTCTGGATGTCATTATGCCGTTTAAACGAAGTCTCAGATGAGGGGTGGAGATACACAGCAACATCTTTGATTCCCCAAATAAATCAAAATGACAGCTTAAATTACTACCAAACTGTGAGGCAATGCAAATGTGGCTCTTTCACGAGTTCACTTTAGTTAAGGAGATGATTATAAAGTGTCAGTCATTTTTAGTGGAAAAATCTAATATCACAGGGCTGTAAACTAAAACGGCGTGAATTCAAGAATGATAAATACAAGTGAAAGGAGCAATAAACGGTCATCAAATTGTTGATAGTCTCTACGTCCTTCACATGATTGATGATCCTTTGCCATAACAATTATCAACCAGAGGGGGGCAGCATACCTCCAGAATGCGTTGTGTGAGGCACGTTCCATCTAACTGCAGGCGAAAAAGGTTCCGCATGCCGAAGAGCTCCCCAGACTGGCCATCGGTTCCCTGTACGGCCTCAAAGTACCGCCTAGAGTTCTCCCTGCCTACTACAGAAGACTGCAATTGCTGTAGGAAAAACAGAGACAAGTTACTGTTGGCTGTTACTCTTTGTTGCTCTTGGGTGTTCCTTGCCTGTCTGTAAAGAGCTGACAGACATGGTGCTATACGAATATAACTGAACTGAATTAAAGTAAAAAGTATAAAGTCTGTCTGTCTGTCTGTCTATCTACCTGTATTTTGTCAAAGTCAGTAACATTGTGCCTCATTCACCAATATCTTAAGAAGAATTCATTTAGATGTGTTCTTCTTGTCCCATTTAAAACATCTGAATCATATATTATAAATATTATAATATTCTACAACTACTTATTTTGCACAACAAAGTTAATGATCAAAGGTTCGATTGCTCTTGAATGCACATAAAGTTTTACTGTTATCTGTAAAAAATTCAATCTTGAAATGAATTTTTCCTAATCTCCCTAGTTACTTCCTGTACAAGCATCTCATACCTGCTTATACACCTGGCGCAGGTAGATAACCTCCTCCACAGTTCCTAGTGAAATGAGCCTGAACACGGTCACATCCCTGCACTGGCCAATGCGATACACCCTGCACATGAACACAGACACACACACACACACACACACACAGACACACACACATGTGCACAAACATATACACACACACACACACACACACACACACACACACACACAACAGAGTGGCACATGTAAGCCATACAACAACGCTTTCTCTAATTGTTGTGATGAATTTTCTTTAAAAAATAAACAGAGGCATGCAGTACGCCAGGTTCACCTGTCAATAGCCTGGAGATCATTGGCGGGGTTCCATGTTGGGTCAAAAAGTATGACAACATTTGCACCCACAAAGTTAAGACCAAGGCCTCCAGCCCTGAGAATGCAGAAAAGAAGCTATTGGTAGACAAGCTGCAAATGCAGGTAAAACCCTTTTTCCAATTAGCAGTAAACAAGATATGAACCAGTAGGTACAGACTATTTCCCGAAACATGTCTCTGAAGCACAATTCTCAATGAACCGACAAAAGGTCATGTAGTTAAACCGATCAATATCCGTACAGAAGAATTCTCCATAGGTTTATAATTTTTATGAAAAATCAGAAAAAATGCACACAGTGGGCGATTTAACTCCACTTCTCCACTCAAAAGCAGATAAAGAACACTTTAACTGTAAAGATCACTGCTGATGACTTACATGGTGGACACCAGGCAGAGGTTGATGTTCTTGGAGCTATTGAAGTCCTTGACAATCTTCATCCTGTCTTTTGCCTTGGTGGTTCCATCCAGCCTGTGGTACTCAAGCCCCTCTGCCATGCAGTAGCTCTCCAGCACATCTAACAACTACAGGGAATTATTATTGAAAGTTTATTATTTTTGTATTGAGGATAATCCCTTGAGATTAAAAATCTCGTTTTCGAGGGGGTCCTTCAACAACTGATAATGAGTTTATGGCTAAATTTAATTACCTCCACCAAGGAGGTTATGTTTTTGGTTGCGTTGGTTTGTCTAGTTTGTCAGCAGGATAACTGCATGCATGTGGATGACATTTTCGGACAATGTGTATATTGGGACAAGCAAGAACTGATTCGATTTTGGTGGCGATCGGTGATCCAGAACATGATCTGGAATTTATATTGTGTCTGTGACCACATTGCCTTGGCGGAGGTCTGCGCTCTCTGGGCGCTTTTTTAGTTATTTTATTAAAAGCATACCTTTGTTGACAGAGAGAACAGTAAGACTTTGTCCTTTTTCTGAAGGAAGTGACTCAGCAACTTCTGTAGGACCTGTAAGAAATCAGGTACAAATACACTTTATTTTTTTGAATCCTGAAAGGACGAAAAGACCAATTTCAGAAATATGCACAAATTCAGCTGGTTTTATAACAATTTCTCAGTATTTTGATTCAAATGTTATTATCAAGGAACCAAATCAAGGCAAACAAAACTGCAAATGGACAAATAGATAAAGTGAAGTTTATCAAAATTGTAAATATGAAAATATATTTCTGTAAACACATCATAAATAGTTAAAGGATTTTGAATCTGAACTCAATATGAACTCAAACTGAGCTTTTACTATGATTGCAATTAAAAGCTCAAGTTCCCGGTCTGTCTATGTCTATGTGTGTATGTGATTGAGGCCCACCCTCATCTTTCCACTATACATGGGGTCTGACATGGCTTCAAAGGCTGCGTCCTTGCAGCGCTTCACAAACTCTGGAAACTTCTGGAAAACTTTTTCACAAATAGTGTTGATGCATTCCTCCTGTGACAAAACAAAAAAAGATACAGGATTGACAGTTTTAAGGACCTAAACAAAACTCTTAGGCCATTCTTTATCAAAAGGCTTATTTGCATGATTGTGAATTGTCAAGCTTACCTGTTTCTTGCTTGTACCCTCTTTGGACTGAAGTAAGGCCACGTGATTGGCGACCTTTCTCAGAATGGCCAGATAACAGAAGTATAGATTTCTCACACGTACCCCTTTAGAATTTGTCTAATCAAGAGGGGAAGGAACACAGAGGACATACGTTATCTTTCCAATGATCAACGACTTTTCACATCACAAACATATAACTTGGTTTGAGAAGAAAGTGGATTAAAAGCAGCAAAAGCAACTATGAACCTATTTTGGACACTAGTAGTACTATAAGTACTATGAAAGTACATAATTGTATAATTGTGTAATTGCATTAAAACAATTTCAATAGCATTTTATATCCTTTTATCAAATTGAAGTGGCACATGTATTATCAACTCAAACCTTAAAGCAGCACTTCCTCCTGGGCTGTTTGCTGCCACAGGGACAGGACTGACCACTCCTCATCAGCAGAATCACATCTTCCGACTCCAGCACAGCAATGTAGACTGCCTGCTGGAACTCTGTCAGAGAACAGTACACCACCTGGTGGAGGTAACACACAGTACAGTATCCGAACAACTGTTACTACGAAAAAAGTACAAAAACTCTTAATTGAATTGGATATATTGATAAATAAATGCAATAAAAACAGATCCTAATTAACTCACTCACCCTGTCATCTTTAGCTGGTAGCTGGCTACTGATGAGGGCCTTGGTTCTCCTCAGAAACTTCCCAGAGAGCCTCTGGGCTAAGGCCTGTACGGCCTGCCGGCCCTGGGCCAGGGTGCGCTTGGTGACGCTGTGCTTCTGGCCGCGCTCAATCGGCTCAGCAAACTTACTCTTGAACTGACGGAAACCCCCAAGACACCATGGAATGGCCCTAATATTTCAACAATAACGAAAGAAGTGGAGACAATGAATACCAACAGATTGTGAGAAATATGAGACATATTCAATAAAATGTATTCATTCTGATTCTTTGAGAACAAGTATTTTCAGACAGTGCTAAGTATCTAGTGAGTGTCAGTGCTAATTTTCCGCCGTTATCTTGGTCACTAAACTGTTTCATCTAATGGCAGATTTACCTACAGTAGATTGCAATCGATGACTAGCGATGATGCTGTAATGAAATGAACGCCTAGTGTTTTTTAAAGAAATACATCCAAGGAACATTTCTTCAAAAGTAAGATGAGAAACTAAATAATGAAGGTGACCAACCAGTCCATGACACAGTAGAGTTCTTCCAGATTGTTCTGCAGTATAGTTCCTGTCAATCCCACTCGCACTTTGCACCTCATCTTCTTCATGGCCTTGGTAATCTGAGACTTCCAGTTCTTTATTTTGTGAGCCTCATCCACAATGACTGCGGCCCAGTTAACACTGGGAGAAAAACATACATGCTGTTTTCAGCTGAGGCACAGGAGTTCTTTTAGCAATGAGGCATAACAGGCTAGTAGACTAACTAACAAACTAAGGCCCGCCGGCCAAATGTGGCCCTTTGCCATCTTTCAGGTGACCTGCCATAATGTCTAAAAAAAGGTAGTGTGGCCTGTTGTCAAGTAATAGATGTAGTTCACTTGTAATTGTTTGGAAATTGGTGCTCCTAATTGACAGCTTAGATTTTTCTAAGCCTAACACCCACAAGCAAAAATGTTTGGCCACCACTGTCATGGAGCAATGTCCCAGTGTCCCCTCAACTAAGCCCTAAACCATAGGTTCTCAAAGTGCAGCCCAGGGGCCAATGTCAGCCCGCGGAAATATTTCTGGCAGCCTGCGATAACATCTGATAATGTCTGTAAAACTACATTGTTTTAAAAGAATGAGTCTCCAGTTAGTTGTTTAGTGGCATCTATGGGCATTTATTTATTGCAATAATTGTAAACTGAAGAGAAGCAGCCTGATCATTAATTTTTTTTTAAATAATTACAGATTTTTTTTCTTTTTCAGACCCTGCCCCTTTGGCGGCCCTCAGTTCAATGTTAGGTTCCTAAATTGGCCCTCACCTTTCAAAACTTTGAGAACGCCTGCCCGCTACACCTTCAAGGGGAGATATTGGGGTTGAGACAATAGTCACCTGATTGGCATGTAACTGCTCTGCTGTTGGACTTGGCAAATATCTCACCTGTTGAAGGCATCTAAGCTGAGTCGAAAAGTCTCGTACGTGGTAAGAGCGATCTCGCATCGCCCTTTCTTTACACGAGCCAGTTCTTCCCCCTTTTCTACGCCATGCACAACAGCCACTTTGAAGTAACCCCATGTGTCAAGTTCATCTTTCCAATTATATAGTAGAGAGAGTGGCGCAATTATAAGAAATACCTGCAATAAAGTAAAATGGCACAATTAGTACTGTACAGCAATTGACAAAATTGAGGATAAGCGACAGTAGCTGGCTTAACTTCCACTGCTACCCTCCTACTTCCACTGCACTCCAACCAAAGATCCGCTTCAACTCTGCTCCTACCGTGAGACGACTGAAATGTCTACCACCTTGGCTGTGATCTGTTGCGGGACTATACCCTACACTGGTGGACTGTGTTTGGTACCTGAGTGAACATCCTGCCTGGGCCGATAAGATCTCTGTGCACGTCATCACATCTCCCTCCTGTTAAGCTGCAGTGCCTCTCTCCCCCTTGCACGTCTAATTGTCCGTTTATTGGAGGAAGATCCTGATGGACTTTATGCATTTGGATCTAGCCTAATTGTTCTTTTTCACATATATTTACCATTTTAGATTTTTTTATTTTAATTCTCTTTTATCTTACACTCTTTTATCCCTCCTTTTATTTTCTCTCTCTCTCTCTCTCTCTCTCTCTCTCTCTCTCCTTTTAGTCTTTCTCTGTCTTTTCATAATGCAATTTCACTACATTACGCAGTCTTACGCAAGTATTTCATTGTATGTCACATAAAATCCTCAATCCTTGCTAGTGGCAACAATACCTTCTTCACTTTGTTTTGCTCCGCTGTTTTCTGAGACAGCAAGAAATGTGGGATATTCTTATCAGCATCTGCTTGTGTTCCGGTTTTGTGCAAAATTGCTGCCAAGAAGCTGATTACCTAAACATGGAAAAAAGGGAAAACTAAATTCTTTACCAACTCTCCATAACATCTAAAGCAACACAATTGAGGTATAGGGCTGACATTCTTACTTGTATGGTTTTTCCAAGTCCCATGTCATCACCTAGAATGCATCCTCTTGACTTGACAAAGTTGTCAAATATAAACTTCGCACCATCTCGCTGATAGTCTCGCAGGTATCTATTTATTGTGTATGGGATTTGCACATACTTGGAAAGCGAAAATGGGACAGATTCCCCAAAGGCTTTCTGACTAAGGAGAAAAAGAGGCTTTTCTCCCTTTTGCAAGCTTGCAGTGCACCCAGATGTTCCCCCCTCCTTGTCTTCGTGATGCTTGTCTAACCTTCCTGCCATCGTTTAAAAAGTTATCACTGTCCTCGGAATAAAAGCAGTTGTTTTTTTTTAGTTAACTGTCCATTGCCTTCACCGGTTGTGCAGTGTGCACTGACTTATCTCTGTATCAGGTAACAACAGAGGGTGGCATCACATTAGTTGTTACAGGCTAGAAGCTTCATATTAGCTAGAAAAAAGTAGACAAAGGAAGGCGACAACCTGACTTTGCTCAACCCAAGTTATCCATTTGGTTTCATGGTCTTGGAGGGCCAAAGTATACAAAGTAGCAAATCTGAAAGGTATCTACAATTTCACTGTTTCAAACATGGTTGCAGAAGTTGGTTTCTCTGGTTAGCCTAAAACTTCAATGTAAATAGTCCTCTTTCCGGGGTATTTTCTTCTTCTGTGTGTGACAGAAACAGTTTAACTGTTAATAGTGCCACCTGCAGGAGAGAAGTGGGCGATGCGATACTCAGCAATCTGTGTAAGAGCTTTGATTTTTTTGTTTTTAGCCTCTCAGTATTTTTCATGAACGTATATAGTTTGCTTCTCCGTTTCGACCACATTTCCCCGTCTACAAATTCAAAGACATCACTAAGGTAATTCAGCAGACCCTAAATGTTGGACCACATTGATTGTGCTATGCCTGTAACGTTAACTTGTTTTAAACACGATTTCATAAAACTTCGCCTACATCACGGACTTATTGACTGATGAGAATTTATGGTTACACATCAGATTTGACTATATGGGAAATTAAAGAGGAAATCAAGATTAGGAAATAATTTTCTCCCCAGAAATTTAAAGATGACACGTTTGTAGGACACTCACCTGAAATGGTAAGATAGGGACATTTCCTCTGTCCACAAAGGCCTGAGACTATTTGGCCTATAGCCTATTTGTAAACAAAAAGTAAGTAGGCCTACATAAATACATTTTGAAATCAGCCTTTCAGCCAGATTAGGCTAAGTGTGAACACAAGAATGACAGTCTTGTAAAGAGCATGTGATATAGGCCTACAGTTAATGCCCATGTAACGCATCCTAGATGTGGTTAAGCATGCATTGTCCTAGACATGTCCTAAATCCATTCCATGGACTATGCCTAATGTTTTTCCAGTGAACTAAAATATGTTAATTTTCAGTGGACACCAATTGGGGATGAAGTAGGCTTGTGCAAATGTTCAATGTTAACAGTCAAATTCACATTTGGTATAGCCTTACCTTTCAGGTAGCCTACTATAAGACTATTTGTTTGTCAGTAGGCCTATGCTTAAAGAATAATTTGTTTTCTTTAAACCCCAAACTTCCAAAGACATCAGTGTCCTGTTCTAGCCTATGAGCTAGAACCCTTCTTCAAAACATATCATTGCCAAGACTCACTGCAAATAGCCTGATGGATGAGGAGCCAGTGAGACATTTAACACATTTCCAAACATGTAGGCATGTTAACTCGTTAAATTAATCAGGAGCCAAAGCTGCACAGTATAACACCTGTTCTTAATATGTATTCTACCCATCGTTTATTCACGCTTTTTCCATTCGATATTAGCAATTACCTGCAGGAGTTCAGCCAAATGGTATGTCATACAGAAGAGTCCCTCACCCACCAGCGTAGCCTCATACCATCACAGTTGTTTAGACAGTACATCTCCACTCCACACAACGTGTGAGATGAAGTAATAGGCGTATAGTCATCAGGACATACTTGGCCAATAAGCCCATGAAATAACCTTTTGGTTCATGGGGAGCGCAAAGTGTGTGTGTGTGTGTGTGTGTGTGTGTGTGTGTGTGTGTGTGTGTGAGTGAGTGAGATGTTGCACTGAAAGTGAACCCCTTGACATGAGACTTTGGTCTCCTCCTTGAGAACATCTGTTGCAGCTGCCATATAAATTCCCTGCGTTTGAGAAAGCAAACAGAAAGTTCCATTTTTGCATTGCAGTGTACCATGGCAGAACGGATGGTTTTAACCTCATTGGGAGTGCCACGAATACAATTCCCCCTTTTCCATAAAATTATTATTTTAACTTTTATGCCTCTCTGATTTGTGGCTGGTTAACATAAATACAGTGACTGAAGACTGCTTGTGCTTATAGAAACTCCAACGGCTCTGCAGAGCATATTGCTTGAGTGGATATTTTGTGTTCGTATGTTTATTTCATCAACCGATGTGTATAATAGTTTCTCCAGTGCAGCTGAAATGTGCTTGCACATGTTCTGACGTTAGTTTACAGCAGCTAAAAACTGTACAAGCTTGTTTGAAGAGCTCTGTTGGTAATTCTTCATCAGTCTTTTGAGAGCACTCGGAGGATTTTTCTTCAGATGTGAAAGTCTCCAAGTCTTGCACCCAATTCTCTCCCCCACTAAGAAGATGTATCGGACACCTAATATAAAATTCCCTCTCTTTCTGCATTTACTGATGTGGATTATAATCAAATTCGCCCGGGCTATAGTTTACCTCAAGTGTTGGCCTTGAAAAGGGGACTTGTCCTCTTCTCGGGGAGTCAAGGAAACGGTCCATCTGTGCGCCACAGACTTGCTCCAATGAGTCACTCGTTGGCCTGCGCCAAAACCAATTACTCCCTAGCCAAAAATGACAGCTTCATAAGTCAGTTTCAGCTTCATAACCTTTGATTGTAGGAATGGAAAATTAAGATAATGTATCTTTCTTTAAATATGTCCTTCATTCACAGTTTGCAGTTGGGTGCTGGAATGTTTGCCATTGCAGACGAGCTGATTATTTGGATGCTGTGCAGGTCAATGAAGTAAGAGGGTGGGAGGGATTGAAATGGTTTTCATTGAACGTTAAACCGGGAGGTTAACACCACACAGCTGATATCCACATGCGTTGCTTGAATCTACTGTTTGGCAGAACCATGAATAACAATCAAATAATCCTTTAATTCGCTCACGCTTTCAGTGAAAAAAAGAAGAGTTGTAGTCTCTTTGTCTTTGTGTCTTGATGAAATGAAAGATGAAAGTTGTAAATCTGCCACAAAGTCCATGAATAAAATGGACTCTACCATTCTCCATGAATATTCATCATTTTGAATTTGAAAGCAATATAGTGTATTACAGCTTCATGGACCCTTATTTTGGCATTCAGCGAAAGAGGAAACGGCTTGGAACCCATTCTGGAGTATGGGTTGATAAGAATTCCAATTCTAGAATATCCTTCACTAACATGTTTTACAATGCCGTATT
The DNA here is from genome assembly GCA_027497455.2 of Sardinella longiceps. NCBI lineage: Eukaryota > Metazoa > Chordata > Actinopteri > Clupeiformes > Clupeidae > Sardinella > Sardinella longiceps. The sequence continues at coordinate 5,025,795 of JAODXP020000028.1, forward strand.
TCATTCCCAATAAATTCACATGGACCTCCACCAGTCTCTCTTCTCAGAGACAGGCTCACCACGGCTTGTATCCCATCAGCCTCTTGGACATCGACCAAGTCAGGCATAATAAAAAATGTCTGTTTTTGGCTCCTCTGAAAATAAATTCAGAATTCTCTTTCGACTCTCCACAGTTATGTAAACACTGATTTGGCTGCTGTTTTGCCAGCGCTAGCCCACTGCAGATGAAGGTGAAGTGAAATATGCTTACACTGCAGCTCGTGGCACGCCCTGCTTGAAAAGAGCATATAATTATTCTATAATACGCTGAGCACATACAGTAGAAACTCATGGTGGGCCAGTCCAGAGAAAATATATAGAAGTTGAAAGTTTTCATTGAGTTTAAATCATGATTTTGGGATCACTACTGTGCACTGGGTCACTACTATGACTCCATCACTAATGACAATACGATTTTCAGCTGTATATAAACACTTCCAGCACGTAATTAGGTATAAATACCTCCGTCATGTAATTATTTCTCAATAACCGAATGGCCAGACTTGCATGAAGCAAAACTTCATGCTGTTACCAGGCTAGGGAGTCACGGTTGTTGGAGTTGCCCTTGCCATCCATGTGTCATCCAAAAACATATTTGATAACCAGATCACAACTTACTTAGTTGCCAATGGGAAATTGCATTGCAACCAACATAATGCTAACTAAGCTATCCTTTGTATTGTACCTAGACTGATGGTGCAACCTGCTGTTCTGTTTCTGTGTTCCAAGTTACCAGTTTCTGTCTTTGTTATGTTTGGCCGTCGCCTCGTCGTCCACTAGAGGGACTCATTTCATAAAGCGATCCGTTTTGCTTATTTTACCTCTGGGCTCCATCATTCAACACCGTTAGCCTCTCGGCCCATAAAACTGCCCATGCAAGCCCTGCCCCTGCACCAACCATCCCTGCCTTCCAGAATGCATAGGCAACTAGGTGAAGCCAAATGTTTTCTTGCATCTTGCTTAAACACACCTCAAAAGGCTTGATGAAAATGACCGACTTAGGAAAAGAGAATGGTGTAAACAAATTTCAGTTCTATGTGTGTGGTCCTGTAGCTCTTCCAGCCCTGTGCCAGAGTAGCAAATTCGTTCTCCTCTGGTGCCTCACTCACACACACACACACACACACACACACACACACACACACACACACACACACACACACACACACACACACACACACACACACACACACACAAAGAGCCTTAACAGGAGTGTTTACCTTCACTGATGCAAAGAACCGCTCTGTCAAAACAATCCTTGCATAAAAAGTGCTTTGTGTGGTGACTGCAAAAGTAACTGATGTGTATTACATTAAATGGAAAATGCATTATAAACATTGACCTAAAGCCACTATTGTACTCAGTGAGTGTAGTCAATGTGTAGCCCTGAATTTAATACACTAATAATACATAGTCTTCCTCCATCTGACAACATCCAACCTCAATCAACAACCTTGTGCAAAAAAGTAAAATCAAAGTAAATGTACAAACAGTTTTAAACAGTGGACTATGATATCTAAACACAGCCTTTAAGCATAGAGGGAAAGGTAAATGTGTAGATGTTTCCTTCAGTCCAATATACTGTATGGCCAGTAGATGGCACCATAGAAAGAAATCAAAACACTGATGTGAAGGAATAAAACATGTTTTTTTTTTTTTTGCTGTTTTGTTTCATTTTTCTGACTATAAATGTCACACCACAACACAAAGTAAATCTAATAACTTGGTGTCATCTTGTATGTTTCTCCCAGTTATTAATTATGTCTATAGAAATAGATATCAACAAAAAGACTATTAATATAATGTGCCCAACCAACAGCACACACACTCGCAAGTAGCAATTGACTGTTAAAAATGCAGTGTTCAACCTTATTCTAGCCACCACTCTCACAGCAGCCATTTTTTTCAGCCATCTTTAAACTTCACTCAGTTACTGACAGAGGAGTGAGTTTGGCAATATTTGCATGTAGGAAGGGGCACACTTCAATTATAACAGTCAGTGACATAACCTGTTCATATAACCTCAGTAGATTAGAACAACAGTGAATGTATTTTGGTTCAAGCCTATATTCATTCTCCTTATGAAAACACAGCAGTAGGCCTACTCTGCCTAAATGAAGAAGGGGGGGGGGGGGAGTGAGAAATAAAGGGGTTAATTCATCTGAAACTCCTGGGCTGTCAGCCTTAATGTATGGGTTCCTACCTCCTCTTAAAATAAAGAAACTGATTAAGGTCCACCCATCATTGCTTAAAAGTGGGTCTGGAGATTTTCCCACATCTGGCTTGGTAAGCACAGAAGTGCTGAAACAAAAAGCAATATGGTGGACACATTTCAGTGCCTTATCTTATTGTGCCTATGCAAGGGGACTGTGTTATATCCGGTACTTTTTTTTACTATTTCTTTATGTAATATTCTGGTGTAGAGAACAACAAATAACCTCACACAGGGTTAAAGCTGACAAAATGTCACGTAAATCTGGAGGTTTTATAAACCCCCTACAATTTGCAAGCTGCAAAATATGCCCTTCAATCAAACATTCAATCAACTCTTTGTTAATACAAGATGTATAAATCATGCCATGTCTTTTGTTTTGTTTTTGCAAATACAAATTCCATGGAGTTAGGACATAGGCCACCTCCTTGAATACAAAAACAAAACAAAAAATGGATAATAAAAGTTGCTGGGAAAACTATGAGAAATAGATCAACTAAAAAAATGTGCTTCATTTTGACAGATTTGCTGAACCAGGGCAAACTTGTTTGGCACACGTGCTTAATGATTTTTTTAAATTTTTGATTTTTTTTTTTAAAAAAATATTAATTTGCATATCGCAGGAATGTTAAAAAACATTGTGTTTCACATTAACCTGCATACTGTAAAACCAAAAGAAGCTAATGGTCCTTGTACAATGGTAAGACTCCAGAACAATCTCCCTCTTTTGCTTTTAACGCTGGTTACTACGGAATGCTCCTCCTTCTCCAGTGTCCCTCTGATTACATGAGAGCCATACAAAGGAAATTGGAAAGTGTAAACACAGGGAGAGCAGTGCTCCAAACTGTCAAACACATCTCCATGATTGAAGACAACCTACGCCACAAAGTAAACATGGCCAACGATGCTGTACATCACTCTGAAATCTCGCAAGTTATGGCCAAAGATGTGGAATAACAAGGAAAGAATGATTCTTGACGATGGACAATGTGGAAATTAAAAATCCAGGCTGTGGGTAAAGGCGTTTTGAAGAGATTTTTTTTTTTTTAGTGACCTTCGAGGTATAGATGCAAGTGGGGCATAAATTGGCTTGAAATATAGTGAGAAAAGAGGTTCACTTGTGTTAGTCTGGACCTGCTGTTGTGAAATACAGTATACTTATACTTCACGAAGCGGGTGTTATTCTCCCAACTCCACCACTGAAATAATGCATAAAACCTTCATCGTGCGACAAGAGAGGATAAGCAAGACCTCATCCTGGAGCCTGATGATAATTATATATGGCCAACAAATCACTGATTCCCTGGTACAAACACAGGTTTGATATGTCATATTCTATTTTGGACTGTAGCCTGTGATCGGTGAACTATAGTCTGCGAACGTCCATATCAGTGGATTCATGGCCTGAGTGGCCGCTTTATTCACACTGTCTTTTAAAGGGTTAGTGCCTGCATTGGCACTGATTGGACCCCTTTATGTTGTTTTGTTTTTGAATGGTTAAAAGTTTCAAGCCCTTTCTGCTTTATAGGGTAGTTGTAACATTCACAACTCAAGCTCACCAGAATTCTCTGTGTGAGTGTTTATACAGCCATCCAGTCATTTAGAGAAGGAGGTTTTGGATTGTAAAACGTTTTTTCAATATTGGAATATTACAATTATCTTGACTCATTTTGGAGTAGATGGAGACTAAAAATAATCTCCACTCCATAAACATGTGCGCTATTTGGAAAGTAATATGACAGATGTAGACAGATGTGTACATCTGATCTTTCTGTGCAAATAAGAGAACATGGTCCTACTCCCTTCAGTTGTGCATCGTAATATTGTGTCTTCTCCATAGCAGATAAAGTATTCTATCACCCGGAGAAATGAAATACTGTTTTCTGATAAGCTGAAAAGGGCATCCAATATTCCCTACAGGACACATGATGTTTATTTGATAAAACCTTTAGATTGGCATCAAAAGTTGTCCCTAAAAAGGCAAATAATGGACTTGGCTGAAGCAAACAGCACTCTGCTCGGGACACCTCAGTAGGGTTGTGCGATAACGTTATCGTTATCGTATATCGTCAAAAAAAATTCCCATGATAGGAATTTTTGTCATATCGGGAAATACGATAGTTAGAAAATGTTTTGTTATCATTTATATTTCCACCGAATAGACTACACAAACAACTCTGTCAGGTGAATATTTATTGTCAACAATTTACAATTGATTACCTTTACAACATTTTCAAGAAGTGTCTTTCTAAACTTTGAAAACGCAACATTTAAAACCCAAGCATTTTCAGGCACCTGTATGAGCCCTGTGTTAAACTGTACACCTAATATACTTTTTTATCGTCAGTTATCGATATCGTGATAACAGAAAATATTGTGATATATTTTTAAATCCATATCACCCAACCCTACACCTCAGCATACTATACCCTTTTCATCATGATGCTCCTGGAATTCTGTTGTTAGAACCTACAGTAGCTGTACTATTAGTAGAAAACAGAATGTAGAGCCATGAGGATGTGTAGTAATCAGAGATCATGAAGGTTTTCATAAAAGTTGTGCTATAATGGCTTATGGGCCCCTTAGATTTTGCTCTGCTCCTCAGTATAGCCACCAAAGCTTCTGTATTTGCACTTTGTTTCACTTACCTGAGATAGGGACAGGGCTGAACCAGGACCAAAAAATAGCCCGGGCAGCCCAGGCCTGAACCACCATGATTTTATTCAATAATAACTTCACGACAAGCTGAAATAACACTGTACGTTGGGCACTTTGCATGAACATGAGAGATTTTGGACAGTCCATGCCTGGATAGGGGTCCAGTCAAGAACAGACTTTTATCCTTGACATTATGGAACCAGGATTGACAAGGTACTGTACATAGCTAGCCATTCCGAAGCAGGCATGTGAGATTGTTTACCAATCACCCAAATTTGTAGTCAACCATTTTATTTAGTCCTAGAAATAGAATGGTTGCTTGGCCATGGTTGTGATGAAACCATATATTTACATACACTTTTTTTCTTTACTGTCAAACAATAAATCAGTAAAAGCTTTGTCTGCCTTGGGTCAGTTTTTTTATATTTGATAAATATCAAAACTATTTTACACCATCCCAAACTTGGCAGTATGCTTTGGTGCAGTTCTGGGACAATTCACAAAACAGACACAAGAAAATGATATGGATATATTGACATATCATATCAAGACAACAGCTAAGAAGTTAAAATGTGGGTGGAAATGGGTCTTTCATTTGAACAGAGCACAAGCACAAGCCCACCGACTGTGAGTGGAATGAAAATTTTGGAACAATGTAGACCGAACATGAACGCAAATACTAGTGAGCAGTTTACATCGAATCAATGGCAACAAAATCATTTGAAATTGGAAATGAGATTAATGGTGCCATTGACTCAGTTTAAACTGCTAGTTGGTATTTGTGTTCATGTTCAGTCTATGTAGTTCCAAATTATTTCGTTCCACTCGCTATGTAGTGCTAGCCTGACAAGCTAGCCAGGCTATCACCAAACTACATATTCACAAGTGATATTTAGTCTGGAGACCCACCTATACCTTTTACGATTGTCCAGAGCCGTTTATTGGGCGCTATGAATGTCTGTCATAGTAGACCTGAGCGATTCCCATCTCAATCACCCAGATCCATAAATTAATCTGTGAGTAACCAATCCTAAATCTCCTTTAAACCAGATCCTTTGAGTCTTTGATGAGTCCAAATTCCTAATTAACTGCATAATATTGCAAAAATTGCAGTTCACTCAAGTGACTCACACAGAGTCAGAATCAGTAGTCTGAAGCACACAGTGTTTACTGAGCCACAACTCAGCAGATTCAAATATGACAAGAGGGTGAAACGTAGCTTAGAACTTTAGACGTACTCTAGCGGTAGCAAATTGAATTTACTCAGCGAGTACGTCTTGCCATCAGCCATACTCAGACATCAGTGGTGTCTGAGCTGTTTAAATTCAAACTCAATTACGCTCTAGGTTGTATTCAGACATCATGGTGTTTAGCCATTCACAACGTTCTATCTGGACAGCGAGTCATTGGGCAGGCTTAGCGTTGTTTGAAGAGGCTTGTTAGTTGCACTGAGCTTTTAGCCGTCTCACCCGAGGGTCTATCACTCGTGGCCAGACTATACATTTTACGATAGTCTGGCTTGTCAGGCTAGGTGAAACGAACACATACTCAGAATCAGAAATTGACTCAAATGACTCTAATGACTTGTCAGATTCAGTAGCATATGAAACACAACTCAGCTGAATCACAGCATCTGAATGTAGCTCAAAGCCAATACCAGAGCCACCAGGTGACGTAAAATGAAATCAAGCACCTTGCAAGTCCCTTTTTGCTCAGTGATTGGATACCTAAAGCAGGGGAGAAAATCAGCCATGGTCGCCATGTTGCTTTGCAGAGCGAGATGAAATGGAGCGCATAAAGGAGCATGGGTACCCCATAACATAAAATGTATAGTCTGGCCACTATGGATAGATCCTTAGGGTGGAATCTTTCAAACTGCCTCTATAGTGGTGTGACCAAAGAAAGTGCTTTGTATGGCTCTGTCTAAAACGAATCAGAGCAAAGAAAAAGCCGAACAAAGCCCGTCCGCCCTTCCTGACAACATAGAGCGTCGTGATTGGCTAAACACCTCTGACGTCTGAATACAATGGTCCCTTACGGCTCATGGCTAGACTTACTGGTTGAGCAAATCAATTCGCCACTACTAATGTACATCTACAATTCAAAGGCTAATGCTTGGAATGATGCTGAACGATCACTTTATGGACGCATGTTTTGTTTTCTTATGCATATGTTTGTTCTTTTAAAATCAATCTAGATCAATCAATCAATCAATCAAAACACAATGTATTGGAGTGGCCACCAAAACAAATCCCTGATCTCATTCCTAAAGTAAATTTGTGTGCAGCAGTGAGTAGGCAAGAAGGCATAAAAGCCTAGCCCAGTTACACCATTTGTGTCGACAGTAGATTTTAACTGCTCGTTCGCATTTGCGTTTGGTCTATGTTCCACACACTATCTACAGCAGTCAGCAAGCTTGTGTAACAGGGCTATGATTGAAGTGTCGAACTATCACTTTAAGGGCCCTATTTCGACGATGCAATGTCAAATGTTGTTTGATGAATGGTGCTTATTGGTTTGGGGGCTTGCCAGCGGCATTTTGCTATTTTCACAGCGCAGAAAATGAACTTTGGCCGGCGCAAAAAAGGTTGGACTTAGGATGCCTAATTAATCATGGGTGTGTTATGGGTGTAACGCAGAAATAACCAATGACAGATCAATCTCTCATTGCCTTTAAGAGCGAAGAGCGCAAAGCGCCTGGTGAAATGCTATCACACCAGCGGATCTTCTTCTTGAGTAATTAAGGAAATTAACACATTGAATAGCTCACATCGGGTCTAGTAATAGTCAGAGCCGTAATGGCTCTGGTAATATTAAATTGATGTCTACAGGCTGCACAAGACATGAATGAAGCTGATTTAGTCCTGATTAGACATCTCGGAATATTCATTCAATGTCAGAGAAAACGAAAGTAAACTTGATTCTCCATTCAACGTCTCCCCCTCCTATCCTCACGCTTTTCCTGTTGCAGGCTAATAAATTGTGTTTAACCACATCTTCCTGGACATCATAATGGTTTTCCGATCGTAATAATTAGTGTTGTGACCTTTGTTGTTAGCTTGAACAAGGATTGCATTTCCAATTGCGTTGTGCGTCCATAAAATTGCATTTCAGGAATGCGTGACTGACGAATGATCAGGTTTTTTCCCGGTCAGTGGCGGACCGTTTTCTGTGTCTGTATAATAGCATATGTTGCGCTTTGCGCCTAGCCACAGCTTTGAGGGCGCAAAGTCATCTGCTGTATAGAAAATATGAATTCCTTGACAGAAAAACGAACAATGGGCTCGCACAGAATGACAGCCTGCAATGACAGCTTGCGCCAGTTGCGAATGCACGGTGCGCAGTGTGCATGATAGGGCCCTAAGTGTTTTTGCACATTTTCCAAACATGCATATAGCAGGAATATGTGTGTGAATCACTGTTAGGTTGTACTTAAGGGATTGTGTCTATTCTGGCCATTGCCTTCCTATGCAATTCCACTTGATTCTCATCTCCCTTCAGTGCTCTGTCTGGGATTGGTGCCATTGAGCTTGATTTCTCTGGATACATTCCATCCTGGCTAATCAGCCAACAGAAGGAGGTGTTGTACTGTATGGGAATACTACAGACTATCAGTCAAGGGCTGGTCCAGTCTTTTTGGATTTAAACACCTCCATAAGCAATCATCTCTCAATAGCCTACTTGAAATTCCTGTTAATTCCAATTTCCAACTTTGAAAATCCCTGGTATTTTGCAACCCCTTCAGTAGATATATACCGCCCCAAGTAAAACTGGTTGGGGTTTGAGGAGGAAACAGTGCATCCACAGGAGAAACAATGTACCATATATTACGCCTACCTGTAAAAAAAATTTCCTACCTGTTATTAGTATTATTGCCTCCGTAAAGGAGATCATGTTTTCACTGGAATTAGTTTGTTATTTGTTTGTCTGTTAGCAGCTTTACCGCAAAAGTTTTTGACAGATTCTTATTAAATTTTTACCAGAGAGGTGTGTCTTTACCCAATAAGGAAGAACACGTTAAATGTACTGTGAATGAATGTACTCTATTCCCCTTTGGAACCGGTAGAGCCAGGTGTTCTTGAACCTGCTGCTATAGTTAATGCAATTAGTGTTCCCTCGGACCTGATTAGTGTCACACCCAACAGTGTCCGCATATAGCCTACACTAACTGCATTCTGTACCGTGGCAGGACAGAACATCTGGCCCTACCAGATATGAATGAGCATACAATTCAGCACTTTGTGCACATAGTCTATTCTACTGGTCTATCTGTTACAATGCAACAGTTTATTCCTATGCCCAAGTTTGGCAATACAATAGAACTACAACATGGTAAGCCACATTTTTAAGGGGGACATCTTTACATCTTTATGAATGTTTTACAAATAGGCTATTTCTATTCAGTTTTCTGAAATGCACCTATAAGTGTTATGTGGATACCCCAATGATAGGCCCTTGAACTTGGCAGACAGGATCAACTTGATAATCAATGGAAAGTCCAGTGTGGCACAGGCCCAGTAGCTACCCATTTGCATTACCATAATACTGTAAAACTTTCAGCCCTGATTTAAGGTTCTATAACATCATTGTTGTTAGAAAACAACAGTAAGCCTAATATCCTTATTCTTATACTTTAACTCTACAGTTAACAATGTTATAACATGGTCTAGCCCATCTTCACTTTCCTAGCCTACTTTATGCGCCCCGTCTACTTTTCTATTCGACATTTCTTTAGCTCTTCATTTACGTTCTCGCCCAAGTTGTGCGGCTTTGGGAGTGGAAGTTCGGACCTCCTCTGGGCTCGTTGTAACTTGAGGCCAGTGGCCACTATTATTTTTAAAGATATAAACGCCAGAGAACTAAAACGAAAAATGCTCTCCAGACCACAAGGCATTTTGTTTTCAGATGTTTTACTCTTTTCAGCAACACAATTACGACGCCCCAAAAACATTCGGAGAACCTCAACTGTATGCCGACTTCCTAGCAAAGGCGGATAGGGCCGAGGTAGCTTTAAGGCTCCCCTGAAGTTTGAGATGAACACACGAGAGTTCTCCACTTGGGTGGTCTCTCTACTTTGGTGAGCTGTTGCTAAGCAGCTAATAATAGTCGTGTTTGCTGAGTAATTTTTGCCCTTCTGGAACCAATCAGATCCAAGAAAGTCCGGCCATCTGACAGCCCTGGAGGCGGGCTTTCGATTCTTTTTTACCTTACCCCTCCTCCTCCGTCCCCGAATGGAGAGTGTTCTTTTTTCTCATCTATTGAATCTCAGAGATCGCCGTGTCCCGCGGCCTGAGGAAGAGCGCTCAGAATGCTACAACCACCGAGCCATCGACATAGCCATTGTATTTATGGAAAGCACCATCTACGCTTTGTGTTTTGATATCAGCAGCTTTTAGAAAAACTGTGAACGTGGGAATAGTTGGAGACCTCCGGATCGCGAAATGTTGGAATGGAAGGCGCAGACTCTGACTCGCCGTCCCAAACAGGAGTATGAAGTACTTTGTGGATCTGAGATCACCAAGAGAGAAACTTTGTTTCCTTTGGATATCCAAAAACGCTCGCGGGACAATATAATAACGTGGTTAACAAACAGCAAAGCGCAGGTTCTGCAACATGGCCTCGGCTGTTAATGTCTCCTCTGAGCAGGAAAACAGGGACCCCGATCGGCCGAGGTTAACACGGAGAAATAGGGGGATCTACCACACAACTGCATTGGATTTGGAATATTTGCAACGGCCGAGTTACTGTGATGCAGATTTTGCGTTGGAGCAAATATCCCAGGTGCTTTTCCCGCGACATGTTCATGTGCAGCCTTAGGTTGGGGATAGACAGTGAAATTGACCAACCTTTATCAAGTCGCTAGGTAACGGGATAGCTACAGAGGGACGCATGGGGTGGCGAGAGTGAAGTTTGCATGTGGCATACTTAAGCCAGATAGGACGTTTCTCAGTTGTAGGGTATCTCTATTCGTGACTATTTGAAAGTATTGCTCGTATTAAACCTAGCAGTTTGTTTACTTACAACCTCTTAAGCGAAGAGAGAACTGGGCATTTGTGACATCCAAGAGATGATGGGCGCAAGAGGCGTGTGATTTTATGTATTGCCAGTGAGGAACAGTCTATTGTAGCCGAGGGAACTCGCAAGTTGGACTAGATTCCCTCGTGGTCTAAGTTGAAAACTCTAAAACCCAGAAACTTCTCAGAAATGTGTGATAGTAATTTGAATCGGGAGTAGGCAAGTTTTCTTCCCTCACAGCTGAAGCAAAAATCCATGTGTCTGCCCTCTTCCGTTCACAAATATTGTCGTAACTCCCTCCGTGATGGCTGCTCCAGTTCCCAATTCTCATCATTCAGCGTCCCCTGACGCTATGGCAATGCATCTGGGAGGTGATGTAGCCGTGTAACCCACGTGCACCATAGTTTGATATGACTTGCAACATTGGCGTTCTTTATTTGTTACTATTTGTAGCGCCACAATGTTACTGCAGGAAACAATGTTGCTGTAACACTCTATAAACATTCGGAACGTTACGAAATGATACATTTGTATCTCCCGTTGAAAGTTAAAAACAAAGTGGCGATATCTGCTCAAGTTCAACAGTTCAGTCATATGAAATGCATCGTGATGGTAGTAAGCAAGAGCATCCCCATGGTGAATCAATCACACTAATATCGCTAATTATATCAGTCAGATATTTCCTCAAATATAGGTACAGTCTAGGTGTCCTGCAGTGATTTTTTGAAGAGGATTGATTAGGTTAACCAGCATCACTTTAACATTAGCCTACCCAACGTTTAGTGGCTACAACTGTATAACAAAAACATCCCCAGCTGTCTATGTTATAGCACATTTATAACAATGAGCAGACATGCGTAATTAAAAAGTCCAAACATTGTAATACAGGACCAGTTTCATACAGTAGTCTTTAAGTCTAATGTTCGTAATTTCTTGTTTCGTCGCAGGGGAAGGCGACTGGAAGAAAAGCACCGCTGTGGCTGAGAGCAAAGTTTCAAAGACTTTTGTTTAAACTGGGGTGTTACATACAACAGAACTGTGGAAAGTTTTTAGTTGTCGGCCTCTTAATATTTGGAGCTTTCGCTGTTGGCTTGAAGGCAGCTAATCTTGAAACCAACGTGGAGAAACTTTGGGTTGAAGGTAAGAAAATCTTTGTGTTATTTTGCACGCTGTTTATTTCATTTAGCCTAAGTATTTACAGGGTTGGGTGGGGGGTCTTCCGTGCCAGCCAGTGGAATTGTTTATTGTAAAGACTTCTGGCATTTGTCCAGATGAAACGTGAAAACAATTTATTTCAATCTATTGTTTGCTGAACGGAAACTTAACATTTGTTTCCTACTTGCGAGAAACTGTTCGTATACTTTTAAACATTCATTTGAGTGAATGAAATTAGCAAATCAAAAGAAAAGTTTGAGGGCTGTAATTTTGTCAAAGCCGCCATTTTGTGAGTGTGTGCGAGTGTGTATTTGCCTCCAGCAGTTGAATTTGATCCGCGTTGCTCTGAGACTGTGTGTGGTCCTGTTTTGGACAGCTTTCAACTTTCCAAAAAGATGTCTTGGGGTTTAAAGGGGACGAACACAAAATGCAGAACGCGAAGCATGTTGTTTTAACATGTCATATTTTAATAGTACATCAACTAACAGATTCCAAAACACTTATTGTATAAAAGTTTGAAAGTTTTTGAATGGGGGAGGGGCAACCTGAGTTTTCGCCTGTGATCCACATTCCTGCAGTTAACATTGAGAACGCTTACGGTGAGGACATGACTGGAGAAGAGGGTTACATGATTTATTTGAGATGTGATCAGTCCTTGTTTGACTATATGTTATTACATTGACAAAACCACTGGTGTGGTGTCATGCAACAAGTTCAATCTACAGAGGTTTGCTTTAAACACAAGAAATATTTTATCCCCATATCTTCATTTCACAAAAGATAGCCTATTTAGTAAAGGTATACAGTCATGCTCAGTCAAGGTCAGTTTTGCTTGAACTCCTTGGAAAACCTCACACCAGGCTTTGAAGGGTGTATGTGTACAGGGGTCCCTGTTACGTTGGCATTCCTCCTCAATTTAAAAGGATTATAGTAATCCTGATATTGCAGTTATGAATGCCTGGACATGAATGGTGGGAATACTGAATAGACTCATTTAAACAGCCTCTCTCAGTAATGGATGTGGATGCCCCCTAGATGATAAATACCACTACCTGCAATTCAGTCATGACAGCTGTGATAATTCTGTCATTGCACTACAGCAGGTGGTGTATTTACAACACACGGCCAACGGGATAGCTTTGTATTTAATGCAGAGGACATCTGGTGACAGGAAAGTTGGTCTGACTTGATTTGCAGTCACTGTATAGTCACAACCTCTGTTGACCATAGGCCTTTTTGATTGAAGTGACGGGTAGCCTTAAGTAGGCTGAAATGGCACTTTGGTCATCAAAATTGGAATTTTCTTTTTCTTTTGATTCACTGATTTAGAGTTATCGTACCCTATAATCTGTGGTATTTCTTTAAAATAGTTTGAATACAACCCAAATCAACAGGCATTTTGAGAACCACCACAGAGATCTCATTTCACAATACGTTGTGTGGTTGCTTTGGTCGCTTATTCGACCGTCAATGGCTTTTAGCAGGAGACAATTCTGCTCTGTCTCTCTCTGTCTGGTGCTTGGGTTAAACTCAGTGTTGTCTTACATGAGTTAGACTGAACTTTTTTTTGTCCTTCAGCACGCCATTTTTAAAGAAAATACCAGCACCGTCTGAATTTAATTAAAATGGTTTCGCATAAACATTTGCCTTCCTGTAGACCTTTCCCCTCAGCTGGTCTTGAGTGGGATACCCCCCACCCCCCTCTCTTACACACACACACACACACACACACACACACACACACACACACACACACACACACACAGAGAAATCATGAAATATCAGAGTTCACTGTCCCATCCCCTATTCGACGAAGGTGGGGTGAGTTCAATAGGGGGGCCAGGGGGCCCAGACCAGTGTCCCTTAAGAGTACAGGGTCATGTAGCCTCAGCTCCACTATTTAAAATCTCATCTGATACCCATGCCATGACCTCTGTGTCGAGTGAGAAGTTGCAGCCTGGTGGCCTTCTGGTGGAGATTGAGGAGAGCTAGAAGTAGAGCAGGGTTAGATTTGGATGTTATGATGTATTTTTTATTGATCAAATTAGATAAGAAATCCCTTGATATAACCAGTAGAGGGCAGTGTCATTTCATCAGAAGTTTGTACTTATATTGTTATTTTTGTATTATTCCTTGCTTGTTTGTCTCTACTGAAATGCTGCCTAGACTCTCTAACATGCATGCAGTTTAAGGGGTTATGGTAGCATCAGTAGTCACATATCAGGCATTCTCACGAGGCGTGGTGATACCTCATGTTAAAGCAAAAGGTGAATAGACGTAGAAGCCTTGAGGCCATGATATGATGGTTTCCTGAAATGCACAATCCTTTCATGCGGAGCCAAAACATTGAAAGATGTGTTAATTGCCATATTTATGAAAATTTGAATAATATTACTTTGACAGTGATGGATGGGGTACTCTTTCTCTTGGAGATGGTAGGAAGGATTTAATCAGCTCAACATGTTTAGAGCAGTTCTTTAATGTGGAGAAGAGTGGTTAGGAATGCAGCCTCCTCATTCTGTGGTAAGGAGTGTGGGATTTGATTGAATTATCCCTGTTTTGATGTGTATGGGAAAGCTTCAGCACAGATGATTGGAAAATGTGCATCTCTAGAGAGGCAAACATACTGTATTCCCAGAGTGTCAAGGTTTGAGGATTTTGGCATACTCTAGTTTTGTGCCTGGCAATGTGTGCCATTACAGTATGGTGAATCGTGTTTGCAGTGGTTGTGGGTCTGTCCTGTTCTCCAGCCGCCTTTTTTTTTTTTTTTTTCGTATTCATATTTTCCATGTCAGACTCAAGATTGCGTATTTGCACGCTGCGGTGAGAAAATAAGCGAAACTTTTGTAGTCTTTTAACGGAGAACAAAGTCTTGAGTTATAAGTGGTGGAAACTTGTTGATAGCCTGACGCCTCTTCTGCAGAACAGAACAAATGGAGCATTTCCCCATTCACTACTGGCGTTCTGATAAGTCTCCAAGTCTCCTGTGTTTATGTTTTGCATACCTTTGGCTGCCGGTGTTATTTGAAAACCAGAGCACACGCACAAAAAAACGTCTGTGAGAGATTCACTCGCTCACCTACCCCTGCGCCCGCCCCTGGCCTCCCACTCCCTCTCTTTCTCCCCTCTTCCCTCCTCCTCCTCCTTCTCTCCCCTCGGTTTTTTTTTCCTCAGAAAAGGTCTCTTTGCACAAACCCCTTTTTTCCCCTCCCCCCTAGCCATACTTTCCCCACACCCACCACACACACACACACACACACACACACACACACACACACACACACACAACCCCCTTCCCATCCACACTTGGGAGTCCAACCCTGGGATGCCAGATGTATTACAGAGTGAGGCACAGCAATGTAAACAGTGGGCCTTGCCATCAGAGCTGGGTGGTCTGGCCCTCCCCTTCCTCCCTCTTTCCCTCCGTCCCTTCCCTCCCTCCCACCCTCCCTCCCTCCATCGCTCCCCCTCCCTCTCCTCTCCTCTGGCTAAGGGAGGAAGGGAGGGAGGCAAAAGAGAGAGCGCGAGTGAGAGAGAAAGAGAGAGAGAAAGAGAGAGGGAGGGGGAGGGAGACCGACCGACAGACCGTCCAACTACTCCAGAGGAGGATAGTGGCTGTTGTTGTGTTATTTGTGTTTTGGTTTAGCGAGCGCCAGTCTCTTTTAGGTCCGGCAGCTCTGGTCGGCAATGAATGCTTTCAGACCGGTTGTGTGCAGAGAGAAGAGAGAAATTAAGATTCAGGATGAAGAATGTTACAGCCAGCAGCAGTTTCTATTATGTGGTCCACTTTGGTGGGGAAAAAAATGGTCAAGTAATAAAAGTCTTTTTTTTTTTTTTTTTCTTAGAGTGCCAAGTGGTATAAAATGTTTTTTTCTACTTTATGACTTCAACTAGCTCTGCATGTGGGGTCTTTTTTTCCACGACACAAATTTTTGCAAAACACACAATTTTGCCACAAAACAAAGTATGTGTTCTGTGAACTTTGTTTGCCTCATTTGTACATTTAGAGTATGCGCAGTTATGTACAGTTAACACGTGTTTAAATTTGTATCCAAATTTATATACTGTATGTATTTAGAATATATTTATATAGTGTTTTTTTACCCTTTATTTAGACTGTACCAGTGTAAGATTTTTACACCTGTGCAGAAACTAAACTACTTGTGAGAGAAACAGCCTCTCTGTACTGCATTTAAATCATCTCACAGCAAGAGATCCATGAGGCCTTCTTTGATGACACGTGTTTCTAACAATCATCACATTCCACATCCCTCAGATATCTGCTGTGAGCAAATCAATTAGGATTAATTAAAGGCAGACAAAGGCCAATGGAAATGTTCCCTTATTGTCAAAAGCCAAATCAGGTATGGAGGAGTCAATTGGTGATGTTGAATGCGGGAAAATATGTGTTTGAACAAGACAGGTGTGTGATTAAATAGCGGGAAAATGCTCACCTATTCCATTGAGCTACAACTGTGCTTCAAAAGTGATTTTGGCCCTCTCAACTCTAAGCCATGTCAGTTACAATATCGCTCTGCAATACCTGAAACTGGTGCAACATTAAGAAGGCAATCATGCAAGCCTTTCATTGTTTGTCTGTTTGGGTTAAAGAGATATTATTTCTTAGTATAGCACAGGTAAATCTGTTAATGTAGTGTTTGTCAAGTTGGCCTTCAAGTAAATACGCTGCCAAAAAGAGCATACAGAATCACACAATCATATCTTGTCAAAACCATTATATGGCCTAAGCAAGTTTAAATACATACAGAATCACACAATCGTATCTCGTCAAACAAGTAATATGGCCCAAGTAAGTTTTAAAGACATACAGTATACAGCTCTGACTGTTCTACAGCTCATTACAAGTGAGCTTAGCAAGAGTGAGTCAGCTAGTGTCATGGACATCTGACATGACAATGTTGGCAGTTTTTGGTCATCTTGAGCAGTTTTCTCATAGATTATCACTCAGATGCAGAGAGCGGTTTGGTCTACAGTGCATCATCCAGGCCACTTGCCATGAACGTTAAAAAGTACAAATGTCTGCAGCGACTGATATCTTACTTTGCTAGCCATGGGTGTACACACATACTTTTTCTCTCTTTATCTCACACACACTTACACACACACGCGCACACACACACACACACACACACACACACACACACACACACACACACACACACTTTCCATCTCTGTCTTTTTCTCTTTTTGCTTCACACTCACAACACACACACACACACACACACACACACACACACACACACACACACACACACACACACACACACACACACAGAGTTCATTTGAATAGTTATTTTTAAGGGGGAAAGGAGCCTTGAATGAAACCAGCAATGTGGAAAAATCTGGCCATTCACTTGGCTCTGAATGTACATCTCTGGATTGCGGTAAGCTGCATTGGTAGGCAGTGGACTGCTAAATACACCCATTTTTCCGTGCGCGGCTCTGGACAGGTGATTAGCATAATTAGAGGCGAGCAGCCCATACATATGGTA
Organism: Sardinella longiceps; assembly: GCA_027497455.2. Lineage (NCBI taxonomy): Eukaryota > Metazoa > Chordata > Actinopteri > Clupeiformes > Clupeidae > Sardinella > Sardinella longiceps. Next base: position 5,043,387 of record JAODXP020000028.1, read on the forward strand.
ATGGCAAGGGGAGTAAATGGCAGCTGTGGTGTAAAATTTGTGTCAGGGGTCAGTAGGGCTGCGTGGGGGCATTGTGCTACAGCTGCGGGTCAGAGACTCTCTCTCTCTCTCTCTCTCTCTCTCTCTCTCTCTCTCTCTCTCTCTCTCTCTCTCTCTCTCTCTCTCTCTCTCTCTGGCTCCCTATCCCTCTCTCTTTTGCTCCCTCTTTCTTTCTCTCAATCTCTTTCTCTGTCTCTCTACCTCTTGCCACTACCTCTTTTGCACCCCCCCCCTGTCAAATTCAGGTCTCTCCTTATCTTCTCCTGGGGTCCTGAGAGCTGGAGGCATTTCAGATGTGTGCCTTTCTGGAGCAGGCAGGGTCACCGTCTCTCTCCCGTGCTTCCTTGTCTCTCTGTGTGTGTGTGTGTGTGTGTGTGTGTGTGTGTGTGTGTGTGTGTGTGTGGTTCCAAGGCGCAGGTTGAGTCCTTGTGCTGCCAGAACCCCCAGTGACACTGGTATTGCTAATTACGGATGATGTCATGAGTATGTGCTCCGACTGGCAAGGAGACCGTGGGACTCAGACGAACCTCCAAATACCCCCCTCCCCCTTCCTCCCCTCCCCCCCAAACGATCAGCAGAAGTGTTGTTGTGATGTGAGGCAAGAAAGGCAGCAAGATTGACTGCAGAAGTGGGCAGCCTTCAGTGTCACCCCTGGCTAGGGTAAAGATGTGAAGCATCAGTCAGCGGTGATGGTGGTGCATCCATAAAGAGCGCCGTGGCCAGGCAGGAGAGCGCACGCTGGAGTGGGGAAAGGCAGCGAAGGCTGTGAAGGATGGGTGCAGTCATGTGTGGCCGGGCTGGCTGGCTGGCTGGTGGGCTGGCTGGCATCATCATTGGGGGGTCGTGTGGAAGAACAAGGGTCCATGCCATTCTGACCTCGCGCTGGGGACTGCACAGGCCTCCACAGGGGGTCTCGCTGAGTTTGTATGTAATCCAGCTAATCCAGACCGTAACACTGTTCCCCCCACGAAAAAAAAAAACCTCCTCCCCAGTCCTCGCAGATGATTCCACTGGGTAGGACTGACTCTCCCCCAAACCCCCACCCACCCCATAACTGAACCCTGCCTGCCTCGCAATGCAACCCCGACTCCCCCCCACACACACATACCCACACACACTCACACAGTCCCTCCCACCCTATAGACACACCCCTTTCTTCACTTAGGCGCCCGGGCGCTGCACCACCATGGCCACCACCAACCCAAAGAACAGCGCCACAGAATTAACCCCCAGACCACAGTCCCCCACCCCAGGGAGACGGCAGGATTGGGCCGGAGAGGCACGGCCCCGGGATCCATGAGCTGTGGTTGGGGAAGACAAGGGGAATGGGCGGGCGGGAGGATGGATGGGTGGGTGGGTTGGTTGGTTGGTGTTTTTTTTTCTCTCTTTGCGCTCCAGTGTAACGTGGGGGCCTATCGTCTGAGGGCCCCTGTGCCTTTTGTGTTGAACCCCCTTCTGCAGCCTTGAGGGGAAAGCCTATCAAAAGACACCGGGCCCCCTCTGAATGGTGAGAATGAGGATTGTGGGCTTTAAAAAGGGAGGGGAGGGGGGCCCAATGTCAGCTCACTGAGGATCCTCTCTCCCTCTCTCTCTCTCTCTCTCTCTCTCTCTCTCTCTCTCTCTCTCTCTCTCTCTGTGTGTGTGTGCAGGGGTTAATGTTATGCAACAAATGCATGGCCCCTCGTGAAGGCTTCTTTGGAGGCTGACATATACACCCCAATCTCTGTACCACTCCCTCTCTCTCTGCCAGCATTTGGAAAAATACTGGGGATGCTCAGCCAACCCCCCCCCCCAAAAAAAAAAACCCTCTCAAAAATCTTTGCTCTTTGCACTGTGGTATACATACAGTTTAAGAGATTAAGAAAGGAATGTAATTGAATGGATGTACTTCACATATGTATTGAAGCGACAAGCCTGTTTAAGAGATTGTAAACTAGCACTTCTGTAAAAATGGTGGGTGGATGGTGAAATATATGTTAAATATATTCTCTGAAGGTCTTTAACTTCTAAGCACTCTTGGGATTGAGACATTTTGAAAATCTTTTCTAGATTTATACAAAGATATGTCTGGATTATCAGTTATAGCCTATATATACAGCATTTATAACATACACTGTAGGTCCACATGCAGTATGTTTGTATGTTTGCACCATTTCTCAAAAGTTTCAGCATCAGTGAATGATGCATAGCAGTTGTGAGCCACAGCTTGTTGTTGCATTTTTTAAATCTCTTCATTTGTTTCATGAGCCTCAAAGACCATGATGAGCACTTTAACACCGCTGTTTTGGAAAAAGGCTTCAAGGCACATTCTGTCTGCCTGTTTTTTATTTCTTTGTTGCAGACTGGCCCTTTGTTCTGCTTAGAAAAGGAAGCAGTATTTACAATATTGCACTTCTGGAAAAGATTGGGAAACATACTACATTTAACAATCAAGATAAACAGTGGAAACAGATTTTACAGGCAAACAGTTGGGGTGGAGTGTCCCCATGGCGGCTTTAAGTGTCTTAGTCACGCATTTTAGTGTTCAATTTCATTTTATTTTCTGCTAAATTTGCATCTGATTCTAATACACCAGGGTCTACTGACTGAGTCTTTAGTGATGTAAACATTTGTGTAACATACTGTACGTCTTGTAGGATTTTATTCGGTTAGCCATCAGAAATAACTTAAATTTAATTTGATAATGTTTCCCTCACCCACTTTAATACCTTTGTATCTGTGAGTAGGCTATATTGTTTTTTTTGTTTTGTTTTGTTTTTTTGAACACACAGATTTTTTCCTTCAGATTTTTCAAGTCAAGCCTGCCATGGCTCACCATTACTACTGCTGGTCATTAAAGTGTTTGTCCTTAACTTCTGTTGACCTTAAAAAAAAAACCACAAGCGCTACCTCAAAAAAAACAAACAAAAAAAAACAATGCACAAACAAAAGTCCACATCCACATGTTCCCAGACTGTTCTCTCGGCACTCTCTCTCTCCCTCATCGATAAGGAGCTCTTTGTGCGCCTGTTTGAAGTTGGGCTTTGTGGAGGCTGTCTGCCCCACTGGACAACAACGCTGCAAAGAAGATGCGGTCAGCATCGATGTGGAGGCGGCCAGCGCCAGACCATGCAGCTGTGTTTACAGAGCAGCCCCAGTCCCCAAAGAGCCTTAGACGAGATTCGCTGTGGATTTTCTGCCGAGCTTAGCCGACACATGTGGTCGCGGTGTTGGGTGATACTGTACGAGGGGTGGATATGGGCACAGAAAAAGAAAAAAAAAAACAGATGTGATTTAGGCTTGTGTACATTAACGCAACTGTACATAACCAATGGAATGTGCGATTATGGTCTTGCTTCGGTGCGTCATACCCATGGTATTAGTGAGTTTATGCAGGTGGATCATTGGCTGTCAAATGGACAGATGGTATCGCATGAAATATTGCAGGTAGAATGTGTTGAAACTCATTAATCTTTTTTGACATCGCTTTACTAGGCCTGTCTGAAATGGGCATTGTCAGCCGTGAGAAAAATCAGCATGGAGTCCATCTTGTCACAGTGAGACACAGAGAGAAATAAATTGATTGGAGTAGATGTTGACAGGTCATTGCTTCATTAGGCACATGGCTATCCTGGAATAAACATACATACATACACCATAGGTCTACTATTAATGTTTTCCGGGTGGAGGTTGGTTGCCTCTTTTAAAAGTCAGTACCTCTGCCCCAATCGCATTCTCAATTAGTAAGCTGTATTTCAGCTTCGGTCAGTCTGTTCGGGTCACTCGTCAATAACATTCACCACAGGGGATGTATGTGAGTGTGACTTTACAGCACAGACTCCGCCAGCAGCCCCCCACCCTCCTCACCATCCCCCTATTGCAGTAATAGCAAACAGCTGCATGGGATCCACATTCCTGTGAAACATGGGGTCCCCCAAGGACGAAAGTGGGGTTCGTGGCCCACCACTTGAATCCGCTTTACTTCCCCACTCCCGAGTCCTGAGTCTCACCTGCTGCTCTGATACACAGGAGTCGACTGACGAGAGAGTTGTGGGTGGGTTTAGGAGGGGGTAGTGGTGGTGGTAGGGGTGGGTCTTTCAGACATCAAGCCGTTCTCCTAGAGTCGCTCCGAAGGTCAGGTTAGGTTCAGGTAGAGTGCAACGTAGTCAGCTAACATCCACATGGCCATGCGGCCCCCTTTCGCATTTTGTTTCAAATGATGCCTAAACCAGCAGCAGACCCCCTTTTTACTGCTCCCCCTCCACTTTGGCTGTGCAGTATACATCTCACCACGCATCAGTTTCGTTTCAGACTATAATGTAGTGGGAGGCCAGGGTGAACACACTCTCATGGATGGGTCATTATGGTAATGCAGTCTGACTGGCTTAGTCTCCATACACTCCCTTGCCAAGCTGCCATCATGCCAGGAAAAGCTGTAGGAGTAACAGTATGTGGCCACAGACCTCCAGCAGGACTCCGAGTCCGAGCCCTTATCGCGGGTTCTCGGTATCACTTGCAAACAGCATACGGTACAATTATAGACAACGTCTTGGAAACTCCCTCTTATCCTTCAGCATGCTGTATGTTAGCCAAACGGATGTATCTTAAAGCCTGCTCTCATCTCGTGTGCCACTGAGCTGCTCTCTCATGTGGCTAACTGACTGTTTATTATGTGGGATCCATGTTAGCGTGCCTGTAGTAGTATAAAACCTACATAAACGTTAGATATGGACAGGATACAATAGAAATTGTGTTTCTGAGTCCCTGGGATTTGGGAAATGTATTCTGGTGGTTGGTTCTGTTGTTGTTGTTGTTGCTGCTGTTGTTGTTGTTGTTGTTGTTGTTGTTGTTGTTGTTGTTGTTGGTGGTGGTGGTGGTGGTGGTGAATAGTGTGCAATGTGATTGTGAGTGCCAATGTCCTCACTTGGGCCTGTGGCTTTTTAATATCCCTGCATTGCACCAACCCCCCAGGAATGGCCTACGATGTAGAGTGTAACACGTAAATTGCAGTCTAAATGAATTCGTTCTTTCATAACAGTCTTGTGCAGTCTGTTGTTTCCATCATTTTTATTCAGCGCGACATTAAGCACATATGAAATATTGAGACGTTTACAGTGAAAGGAGTACAACAGATCAGGCATGAAATGCACAATTATGTGTGCAAAGGTCATGTTGCATTTGGAGATCGTTCATCACTCCCATGTTCATCTTCATTGTACTGTGCATGTTGTAGTAATTTTAATACCCCACAAACATAAATCTTCCTCAGCCCAAAATGTCTCTGCAAGCCATTTGCAGTTACAGACTTTTACTGCTGTTCCTAATAAGTGGCGACTGGGACCAACTGCCTAACTTTGGCACTCGGGGCACTGGCAATGCACAGACTCAGTAAGTGTAGAGAGATTTTGTACGTCGATTTCCAAGGGCTCTTCATTTTCCAAGCTGGTGGAGTCTTTCATGTTGCAATGAGCGTCAGTGCTCTAATTGAATAGCATTTCATAAATACCCTGAGACAACAAACAAGAAAGAGAGCTGTATTGGTCCCAGCTGAAAGCCTGTCTTTCCCTTCTCAGAAATAGTACAGATTCGCTATTTGCATTTCTGTTTTATCCTCCTAAGAGATGACAGCATTGATTTCTAAAGACGTTAGTAAGTTTTGTCA